>JAODTR010005899.1:0-11104 GCA_025399935.1 Amblyopsis rosae
TCTCTCTCTCTCTCTCTCTCTCTCTCTCTCTCTCTCTCTCTCTCTCTCTCTCTCTCCCTCTCTCTCGCTCTCTCTCTCTCTCTCTCTCTCTCTCTCTCTCTCATCATGTCTCTTACACTCTCTTTCTTCCCCTCTCTGCTTCTCTGTTGGCCATCTGTGTCCTGACAGAGTCACCTCTCTGCAGGCAGCCATAAATCTACTCCCAGGATTCTTACTGGGCCTTGTTTGCGAGACGTACCCATAGGGTACTGTGATGCCAAACATATGTCACTGTATGATTCTATTATACAACATAAATTAGGCTTATCCCATTAAATGTTCTCTGACTTAATTTATTCATTCATGTTTTCATTCAATTAGCAAGTAATTCGGGATTACTTTAATTTGTGTATTAAAAAAAGAAAATGCTTAATTGCAACCAAATGCTGCATACATAATGCAATCATTTTAATGATCGATTTACTTGATGCTTGTGGCTTATCATAATGCAGTATACATACATGATGACTTTAAAAAGCATACTGCAGTCGTAATACCCCCTCTTTACACGGGTCTGTTTATCTTAGAATAACTAGCTACATATGGAGGTCTGTGTCATTTGAGGTTACAGAAAGCTTGCGATACGGTTCCAAATGGATGCAGGAGGTTGAAGACCACCTCCATTCATTTGGATTTGACATGCTATGATGGTGAACCGAGCGTGTGTGTGTGTTGGCAGATACAGTGTGTGTTGCCGAGTACACACACACACACACGCACGCACGCACACACGCACAAACCGCTTGTGTGCCTTGTAAAGCCGTTTAACTGACGTGAGCTACTGTTGATTTCCTACTTCTAAACTTACTGCCTGTGGCACACACACACACACGCACACGAGTGCGCGATGGCAGTGTGAGTGACATGTTTTCTTTCTGCCTGGACCTGGTCATGTCACCCTCATCAGCACCACTTATCTTAAGAAAACAGTAAGGAAGGATCGAGAAAGAAAACATGAAAGACAAACAGAATATACAATAAAGGGAAGTAAGTAATAGAAAGATAGAATGAAAGAAAATGAAGAGGGAGAAAAGATTGACAGAAATAAAGGAATGGGTGAATTAGTGAAGGAAGGAAGGCAGGTTGTCGCTGTGTAGGGGAACAGTTGTTTATTTAAGGCCCGGTGAGAATCACTTAACTCGCTGAACCTGCGTTGACATAATAGACTGTGAAGTTGTTGTTCAAAAGAATGATTCCCTTTGTTGTCTTACCATCCTTCATGGCTGTGACAAAGAAAACCCAGCGCTCTTATCAGGTATGCTTCAGTATGACACAATGCGCTCCCTCAAACATAGTAAAACACATCAACAATACATATAACAGCAGAGCAGCACCAAAGCGAGTTTTCCTTACAATCGTCAAGCAGCACTGCTCCAAATAATAGCTTCTACTGTATTGAATAGCTTGAAAAGGTAATGTGCAATAGTCTATGAGATTGACTCCAAAACAACAATCTCAGACTCGTGCACTTCTTACAAACAAGCTTGGATGACACGTAATGTTATCAGTGTAGGAGAAAATTATGATATACAGTATGTATATGCCTCTCAAGACATGTTTTGTATTTTATGCATCTGTTTAGTGTGTGCACCTTTCACTATACTGTACTACTGTGGGTTTGACCACAAGTGTGTGAATCTGTTTGTTTGTATCTCTGCGTGTGCGTGTGTGTGTTCATATCTCTGCGTGTGTGTGTTCATATCTGCGTGTGTGTGTGTGTGCGTGCATGTAGAGGCGTCATATATCTCATTCCAGAGCGATGATATACTAGCTCCCAACTGTATTTTCATACCTCTCTCCCTCTCCTAGTTTCTCTCTGCCCTTCCATCCATCCCAACCCACACCACGCTCACCTTCCCTTACATGGGGAGGTGAGTGAGTGCATGTGTGTGTGCGCGTGTAGGGGAGGTGTGGGGAGGTGGGTGAGTGCGTGTGTGTAGGGGAGGGGGGTGAGTAAGTGAACGTGTTTGTGGGCGGTGATATGGTTGTGATTTTGGTGACATATACTGTACTCTATTGTGCCTCTAGTCAAACATACATCTCGTGTGCCATTGTGTGTGTGTGTGTGTGTGTGTGTGTGTGTGTGTGTGTGGGCGTGCGCGTTTGTGTTTGATCTCCGATGGTTGTAGTTTGCTGCGGGTTAGGAGTGATGTGAGGTCTGTGTGTGTGTGTGTGTGTGTGTGTGTGAGTGGGCGTGTGTGTGTTTAGGGGCCCAGTTAAGTGCTCTGTGATGCGCTATCAGTGCAGTACCCGTGGAAATCAAGCATGAGGTCATATTTGACTTGTCTTATCAGTTAGCTTGGATCAGCAGCAGCTGCACTAACGCACACGTGCACACATGCACACGCGCGCACATCATTCCCCATCTACTTTATGAAGCATGTCGTTAGACCCTACATGGTAGTGTTTAAACACAGGCGTCGCTATACAGTGCAACCATGGCTTCAGGTCTAATTCATCTGGTTAAGGGGGTGTTGTTTGTTTCCATGTGAAATGTAGGTTGTAAAGCCCTTTGAGACTGCAATGTGATTAAGGGCTACATAAATAAAATTGACTTGACTTGACTTGAATCTTCTTTGATCTGGAAACTACATTCTCAGACCTTTGCAACATTTATCCTCTATTTAATATTCACCCACCCCCCATTCACTCTTCCATTCACCAATCCATCCATCCTTATCCCACAGTACATATACATTGCGTGCCGTAGACATCAGGCGAGAGAGTTGTTCTTTGTTAGAAACACATACTTTATATATGTTTCCACATGTTAAGACCTGCTTCTCTGCCCGCGGTACCATCATGTGTGCGACATGCTGTAAATACAGCCACACATTGTCCTGCTACGCACATTCATTATTGATGACAGCATTGAGGCAACACATTTATGAGCTGGCTGTTAGGATGTGTAACTCACTCTGTCAGGCGTTACAGGCGAAGGAGAGAAGAGGCATGGAATTGATAAAGGAGAGTAGCTGAAGAGAGGGAACAGCAGCAGGAAACCAGGGCTGTTTCTCAATATATGTTATTTTATGTTCTTGCGTTCTTGTGGACTTTTGATACGTCACAATTCACAGCCAAGTACTCTTCCAGTTCACAAGTTCTAGCCAATAACAGAGAAAATACCTGGACGTGTTCTCGAGTCACGGTTGTAACCAAGGATGCATCCAGTGGTGACTTGTTGGTGAACTTGTCCGCGGAATATCCCAGAATGCATTTCAAATCAACAAGATGTAATGGGAGTCGAGAGAACACACAACAATACTAGCTATACTTTTCCAAATACTACTGTTATTGTGTCACGAAATGCTGTTTAAAGAGTTTTTGAAGCGAGAATATAGTTGTTTTAATCGATGTTATCAGTCTAGTTTAACGATTTCGAGATGTGAGGTCCCGCTAACAGACTGGGACAGCCATGATACCCCGCCGGCTATCAAGGGTTCAAAGGCGGTTACAATTTTGCACTGATAATACCGCTACCAGTGTTTATCATCCCTAGGTATTGCATCTTAAACTAAATCTGTCCTCGCGTTCTTGCAAGACCATTCTCAGAAGGACACTTTAGCAAGAACGTACCTCTCAAGATCAGAAGCGTTCTTGGAATTGAGAAACAGTCATTAACTGACAGACAAGGCAAAAGGCATGTGGCACCTCCTCCAGGTCAACAAGAGGAGAAGCCTTAACAAATGACGGACAGCTGTGAGCAAACCAACAAAAGTTAGACAACCCTCTTGATTAGCACAAAAATCATTCAATAGAGAAACAGACTTGCACTGCTGCTGTATGTTGCTGAAGACCAACAACAGCTCTCCACACATGCAATGCTGTACCACAGCCCATCACATCCAAAAAACATTTCAGCTTTCATTTAAAGGTGAAGTTATGGATTCTGGTGAAATCTGTTGATATTTGAAGTCCATCAAAACAAAACACTTCTCCATAGGTACTGTGCCATTCTCCTAACCTGACATGCCAGAGGAATTGTTGTCACAAGTCCATCTGGGGAGCCGTACATTGAAACTGTTTGTGAATGGCAGGTACCTGGCAGTTGATTGGATGAGCCATTGGGTCATGTTCGCTGTTGGCACACCTAAACCACGCCCTTATAGCTATAAACACGGCACTGATTGATATATATATATTATATATACTGTGTGTATATATATATATATATATACATATATATAATGGCCAGCTAGCCGATCGTGAGTAGATGTTCTACTCACATTAGGTTACAATGGCTCGGTCTACCTTCAGGACTCTCAATCTGACCTGACCTGGACCAACACACATACAGTAGTGACTCCTGATGAAATGATATCAGAACGAGTCTCTGTCATCTGGGGATACGCAACACTGTGTGAGGTAGGCGATATGATGCAGCATGATGTAGTTACCCCCCTCCCCATGCACGCACACACACACACACACACACGCACGCACACACACACAGGTACATGGACAGAAGGACAATTAAAAAGGCTAATAAATTCCAACACCTGATCTCGCTAATTACTCTACAGCAAAACAATAAATCAAACCGCACCGCTGGTCGCACATATTTTGCTGGTCACCCTTCGTTTACTGTACCTCCATCACACCCATGTAGTCAATTAAGGTTTATGGATTCATAACTTCTAAATGCTTCCACAACAAGGGTGCCTTCTGGGCAGGAGGAGATGATGTCGTCGCAGGTGGAGCCGTGGGGATTTAGGAGATGAAAAGCGTCAGAGAAAGTGAGAGGGGTGGGATCAGTCCGAAGACAACGGCATGATAAACAAGTCCGTCGCTTTCCAATGGCTATCGCGTTTCACGTGCCAATCAATAATTCACGGCTGTCACTGCGGAGCGATGAACCCTCGCGCTGCCTGAATGACAGATGAGGGTGAGATGCGTTGGCGTGCGGGGGCTGACGGGTTAAGAAAGGAGAAGAGCGCTGATGGTGAAACAGTACTTGGATGAAGCGGGGGAAATGGAGGAAAATGAAATGGCTTAGAGAGATAGGGGGCAAAGACAGATGCGCGGTGGATACCGGATAAGAAAGCGACGCGGGACACGTTTTCCCTCCGATAATGAAATTATGCGTTGGAAACGTCTCCCAATTTTGAGAGATGGAGTGCGGGGGGAGGTGGGGTGGGGTTGGGGGGGTTGGGGGGGGCTAATTACAGAAAGTGGGAGATAAAATGTCAGCTTCATGACATCAAAGCGGTGGATTCCGCCTGCTCATATTTCTTGCTTAGCCTCCTGCTAAGCTGTTTGCCTGAGCTGCATTTAGTCCCTAACCCACAGCACAGGCCCATTCTCTTAGATAAGGACCACAGCCACATACAATTAGTCTAGAGGAATGGTGTGTGTGTGTGTGTGTGTGTGTGTGTGTGCGTGTGTGTGTGTGTGTGTGTAGGAATGGTGTACATGTCCATGTAAATAAATGACATGATGACAATGAGATGAAGGGCTGATTTTTTTGTGTGTGTGTGTGTGCGAGCACGCGCGCGCACGCGTGTGTGTGCAGGTGCATGTTTGTTTGTGCTTGTGTGATCTCTAGCCATGACGCATTAAGGAAAAAAAAATAATAGTTTGAACCTCTTTCATTTCAAAGTGTTCCCATGAGTCAACCACTCCAGGTGAGCCAATTACACGCGCAGGCGCACACACATGCACACATATATATATATATAAAGCCTAGGCTAGATGTGCTTAATGAACCTTGATAATGATGGAGTGCAGAGAAATTACAGGACTGAGAATGAAGCCTACATATTTGTGTGTGTGTGTGTGTGAGTCCTAATGTAATCGGTTGTTGACCCTGGCAACATGGCGACCAAACATCCTTTGTGAGTGGCTGATTGAGGGCATGTGAGAAGGGGGCCTCAAAACATATACCCTATAAACAAGAAACACGGAAAAGAGTGAGGAAGATGAAAGGATAGGAGGGGACACATTCCTTTACCTCCTCAAGGTTTCCACTCTGTCTGGCTGTCATTCATTCAGTCGCCCGCCGCTGTCAATTAGTGTAACTTTCTGCGCGTACATCATCCATTCTCTGGGCTTGTAGGCAATTGCTTTGTGTTCATACTTGTCTGGAAATATCTCGGAATGTCTGTATTGTTGCCCTGTTACCTCCTATCTCATTTTTGGGCCTATTTCACACTTTTAGTGCAAGATGGACATTATAAACATTATACAAATACGAGATAAAAGTTCTAGTTTTATAAACCTGGGGAAGATTAGTCTCTCATTTGTCACTGGCTTGGAAGGCGGTGGTTATGAGAAATGAAGAATATGCTAGATTCAGGGGGAGAACTAGGATGCTGCGCTCACAGCTGGGAATCAAAGGCATAATAAACGATCAGAAGGAATACGACATTTCCCTGCCATCCCTGTTAGTCCTCCAGGCGAAAGTCGATTAAACCGAGATGGTCAGATTTGATGTTGGACAGCAAGGATGGGAAAAAAAATAAACTGATATTCTTTCTTCCGGTTCTGTCTCTCTGTCTGTCACGTTAACCGATGCTCTTCTCTTTCCACAGTGAGAGATGACGACGATTTCCTGAGCCTGGGGGAGCTTCCGGAAACCTTCCCTTCGGACCCCCCAGAGCCGCTGCCTCACTTCCTGTTCGAGCCCGAGGAGGGATACATCGTCAAGAACAAGCCCGTCAACCTCTACTGCAAGGCCACGCCCGCCACGCAGATCTACTTCAAGTGCAACAGCGAGTGGGTCCACCAGAAAGACCACACCGTGGAGGAGAGGGTGGATGAGAACTCAGGTCAGCAGAAGCACGAGCGCAGGCGCACGCACGCATGCATGCACACACACACACACACACATACACACACACAGTGAAGGCTACATGTCATGTAAATAAATAGGTGGCTCTAATAAAGGTATAGTCAGCTATTGCAAGCTAATTGCAAGCTAATTGCAAGCCAACCTTAATAAAAACGGTACATAGTTTGTAGTAGTTAGTATTGTATTGTAGTTTTGTATCTATTTTTTTATGTAAAGGACAAGGATGACTTGTGGGAGATGCACAATATGATTGACAGGCCAGGTGTTAAATGTGTTACATAGCAATATGACAAAACATTCCTGCGATCCTTTCTGAATGGCTTAAATCAAGGTAAAAAAAGAAAATCATTACATACTGTATGTATAATACGCCATATGAATGAATGCTGCTCTGTGATGTGCTCTGCACACTTATCCAACACAAGGATGTGTTGGACACAAGCCAAGGTCCTTTTCAAGTCACTTATTACAGACCGCACATATTACACAATATGGTGTTGCCTATAGGGTATGATGGAGCAGGTTAAATGCGGCTTCCAGAGACATACAGTGAAAAAGCAGCTTTTTTCATAGACCTTATGTTGAGATAGACTGAGCATGTAGTCTGAAAAGTCCCTATTGGGAATGACTCAACATGAACTACAGAGGGAACGTACTTTACAAGTGTCTGTGAAATACAATTCTTGTAAATATATGTGCGTTGCTGCAGCTGATAAGTCTCCAGATTTGCGGTGAAATCTTGTCACATTCCATGTAAACACGTATTTGATACCTGTCAAGATTCCTAGAGTGTACGTGTTTGTGTTGAATGATTTCTTTCTTAAGTTTAATTGACAGGCATGTGTGTCCACTTCAGATTTCCCCCTTGCAGTACAAACCTGGCCCCAGGGCTAAACACTGCTCTGCTACAGCTTGTGTATGTGTGCGTGCGTGCGTGAGTGCATGTGTGAATGCACGGTTATCTGCTGTCTGTAGGTGTGTGTGTTCTTCAGTGTACTGGTTGCTTAGCAGGCCTGTCACAGCTATAAACCCCACAAACAGGCAGAAGCAGTTGAGCAGGATAGCTTGATGTTTGCTGTGATTCGGCTGTCACACATGAGTAGCCTAGCCTGCGGAGAATAAACAACGTCAACAAAAGCCTGAGAGAAAACAGGATGCGAGCAAAAATCGCCGTTGATACAGATATAGAAAAACACGCGCGCACCGCACACACACAAGCACACACAGAAACAAGAGTTTTCAAGAGAAGTGTGCCTGTGTGTTATACAGCAAGAGAGAGGAAACCCAAATGCTGGATGTTAAATATGGCCGCTCCACTTCGTTCTGCCTTTCACTCCATCATCAGCCCTCTATTGTTTCTACAGTGCACAGAAAGGCTCTCTTTCCTCACCTTTAGTAGTCTGTCCATCGTGTTCACATTCCCACCCCCCTCAATGTCTCCTCATTGCACTTATGCTCCTCCAGAGCCAGTGATATTACTCCCTTACATTTTCTGTGGCATTATTCTCTTTATGAATGTCATTTTTGAACAGCAATATTGTACAGTTGTCTTTCTCAAACACACACCCTCTGCTTAACTTTTTTTTGTTGTTGTTCATTTAACAAATATACTATTCGTGTTGATTTTCCTGTGAAATAACAAGCCTAAAAAGGTTAAGTATTATTCTACCATAGACCATATGTAATTTCATATGTATAATCATAGGCCTATAACATTATTTCACAGATAGTTTTACATAATTGGGAAGCTTCATGCACTCAATGCATGAAGGCCTCAAATTACAGTAAGCCTTCAAAAGCCGTGATACATCTTCTTTTATAAAACAACAAACTCACAGCATAGTCACGTGTGTCTTCACACTCAAGATAAAAAAAAAACGTTATTATCTATCACATAGTGTTATAAATGTGTTTTAGGCTTAGGGATCGCAACAGACACATTTATAACACACACACGAAAAGTGCAGATACCAATAAAAATAATCAATCCATAAATAAATAAGCAAAGCAGGTGTGCAAATCTGCATTTCAAAATGTGTCTATTATATATTATTATATTATATTATATTGGTCTATTTGTCTATTATATTTTTAAATAGATATTGCAGTGGATATAACGTAGTTCTTGTTGGATCTCTTTTTGGCCAAAGGTGCTCTAAAGCGGGTGATAACATGTATTGTATTGCCACTATATACAGTATAGGTACAGTAGATTATAAATATACATATACAGTATATTACAAATATATGTACATGTGTAAACTTCTACATTTGAATCGCCAGCAGGACACAATATACTATTAAACATTATAACGCATTCTCATTTTCAATTCATTTATCTAAAAACTCTTAAGCACAGTCAATACACACACACACACACACACCTACAAACACTAGTGTTGAGTGGGGCAAATGAACTGTGAAAGTCAAATAGTTAGCATCTCAGCTGTTTTATTTGTATATTTCCCAAATGTATCTCTCTCTCTCTCTCTCTCTCTCTCTCTCTCTCTCTCTCTCTCTCTCTCTCTTCCCTCCATGCACATTTTACATCTCTTCGCCATATCTAGCAACAGGCACATCTTTCAGCATTCACTAATGACATCATGTGCAGCTGCAAGTCATTTATTAGCCGCACATCAGCGGCTCATTTGTTAGCTGCTGCTAGCAGACAGAACGCAGTGGCGGGGAAATGCTGTTTGAATTGATGAACCGTTGATTTAGACTCTCACAGGTAATAGAGACCAGGGGTGTATATCAAGGGCTGCAATTAGGCTTTTAGCTCGATAACTAAATCAGAGAAGGGCCGGGGAGGGGAGGGTTGGGTTAGGCAGACAAATGTTGATGCAAATTCCAAATAATGTAATGTAATAGTTTATTTGTACACGCGTAAACTTTGCCTCATGCACCGGGTGAAAAGTCCAAGTAGTAGTTATGATAACTGGATCTTTCAATAAAACAGTATCTATACTATACTATACTAGATTGATTTTATTTGTATTACCAAAAAACTTTAAATAAATAAATAAATATATATATATAAAAGAAACTGCATCTTTGGTTTGTTAGTGCGTGTGTGTGTGTGTGTGTGTATGCGTGTGTGTGTGTGCGTGTGCTTGTGCGTGCGTGTGCGTGCGTGTGCGTGCATGTGTGTGTGTTTGTGTGAGCTATAAATATAATTACAGTATATTCCACATTCCGCTGTTCTCTGCTTTTCTTCTCTATAAAACTCTCTCTCTCTCTCTCTCTCTCTCTCTCTCTCTCTCTCTCTCTCTCTCTCTCTCTCGCTCATGCGGTTAGGGGCTCCACTCTAATTTCCTCAGACTGAAATAGGAGAGGGCCCAGACTGATAAAACCTGATCCTGGGGAAGTGTGTGTGTGTGTGTGTGTGTGTGTGTGTGTATATGTGTGTGTGTGCGCGTGTGTGTGCGTGCGCGTGTGGTGTGTGTGTGTGTTGTGTGTGTGTGTGTGTGTGTGTGTGGGTGGAAGGATGGAGGGTGCCGTGAAGATGGAAGTAAAGGCAAACAGATACCAGGGTGTCATGGCATCTCCTCTCCATTTATTCTGTCTTGCTTACGCTCTTTCCCTCTTACTTCTTATTTGTATTTATTTTAAAATGGTTTCTGAGCATATCCCTTAAATATGCATTTGGCTAGCGTACTTGGTAGTAAAACACAACAAACTGTTGGAATGAATTGATCTTTAATGCTGTTACAGTTGAGTACGACATTTAGCCTATGATGAGGTGGGGAGAAAATAAATAAGCTATGGAGAGAAAATAGAGGAGAAATAGGTTCATACAGGTATAAGACAGTTTGTTATGTATCCGGAGGTTCTTCTTCTGACTGAATACTGTATATTCTCTGTCTGTGATCATTGACACTATCACACTGTATTGATTGAGTGATTTCAACTTTAGTAATCAAACTGCTTATTGCAATTTAAATGGAAGTTTTCTTATTAGTACAATCAAGATGATAACCGACACTACTGCTCCAGTGACCACTACTACATGTGTGGGCCTATACCAAAATGTAAATACAACAGCATCTCCTTCCAGTGACAAATAGTCAATTCAAGCTAGCTAGATGTTTTATTTATTTATTTATTTATTTTATTTTACAGTTTGCTAACACATTGTTTGTAAAGTACTTCACTCTGATCCTGCTTAATCTCTATGATTAAGGATCAGGTTGGAGTGCCGGTGGGTTAGAGTCCCACCAAACGCCTGGGTTGGAGTCCCGATGGGTTAGAATCCCACCAAAAGCAATATTTGGG
>JAODTR010005901.1:0-11102 GCA_025399935.1 Amblyopsis rosae
GAAATATGTTCTAATTTTGAAATAAAATATTAAGTGACCTTTTTGTCACTTGTAATGAAGCTTGCTTATTAGTGAAAATATTAATATCATGGAATGGTAATTATTGACTTTAGCCTGGATTGATGGCTCACAATATCGCAATATATATCGTTGGGAAAAAAATATCGCAATGTATTTTTTTTCCAATATCGTGCAGCCCTAACCTAGACTATTCCCATGTGTCTAAAATATACATTTTTTTCACTTGTTTGATTGGATTATATCTTAATACATTGTTGTACGTATTATAGTTGTAATGACTTGACTTTCCTGGCCAAGTCTCCTGTGAAATAGAAAAACAATATGGAACAATGGAACTAACCTGGTTAAATGAAGGTTAAAGAAAACAATACAAAATAAAGATCTCTGTGAAATTGCTCTTATATTACAACTAGCGTGGTAATATAGTGTGAGCCAAAGTTCTTTCTATACTGATTATTATGTTTCAGCTTGGAGACAGGGCTTTGAAAAAGTCTTTCCTTTTTAATGTTTTACCTTTTATAACCTCAGCACACTTGATAAAAAAAGGTATTATTTTCAAGACAGGCACTTCAGTGCTTACTGGTAAACCTTTATTTACTTTGAGAAGAAAGATGAGCCGCTGTGAAAAAGTCAGAACAAGGAACCTTGCTTCTCTAGATGTCTGTCAAATGAAGACGATGCTCTCCAGTCGAACGAGCTTCTCATATTTCTACCCAGTGATGTTTGGTTGCAATTGAACGTTAATCCCCAATCTGTTTTGAGAAGGAAGGCTGGAGCGTAAGGGCACTGGAGACTGGTGTTCAGCAAGGCCAACTGGCTGATAATGCTGCCATGGGTTCTTGCTACAGTAGCTGTACGTGAATGCTCATGTAGACCTTCAGGTCACTATCGCTTCGTTCTGGCACTCATTCTCTTGTTTTATCAGTCTCATTCACTCGCGCTCTCTGATGATTACAGAGTTTGCCTCTTACAATTCCATTTCCGATCTGAATGGAGCCTGAACAAATATGTGTGTGAGCACACATCGTTGGGGGCTTATGGCTTTAATCTTCCTGTTGTCAACATGCCTGTGACACCAAAATGATAAGCTTTATTTTGTGACCACAGGACTGTGAGCAAAGGATGATTTAGACATTTTTAAGGGAAAGTTATTTAAATGCCTGGACTGTGTGCTATAGAAAGCTAAAGGGATCATCTACAGTTTAATTATTTTCAAGAGCTCTTACCAATTAATCTGAGACTGAAGGAGTGTTTTCTATAAAGATGTTTTAATCAATTCTGAGCACAGTGGGGCCCTTAGGCTGCTTGCAATGATAAAATGTTGGGTTGTGGCTTGCAGACGTTGATTTCAAGTGGATATAAATGACAAGGTTTTCAGAAAATGTTAACTTTCCACAAAATGGCATCTTACATTTTTAATAATATTCAAAACATCTTTACTTTTGCAAGTATAATTACTTATCCTTTCATCATAGTTTTATTCCTAAGGGTATTACAAGCCTATAATTGGCAGTAATAAAGGAAAGAAAATAGCCTAACCTTAAGAAAGTTTATAAAATAAGCAGTCCAAATCGTTGTGTTGTTTAGTCATTACGTTTTTTTCTTTATAGTCTGGGTTGAGCAAATACAATTCAGTCACTACAAAATTAGTATCTGTGTTGGATCACAAGCTTGTTTTCATTCATCAATAAACTAGCTGTGGTATCATTTAGTTTTCCTAACCAACTTGATTTTGTTTGCTAAAGTTAATTAAATGTGTATTCAATCATTCTGGAGAAAACCTTTTGATGTTTGAACAAAGAAATACCATACCTTTGTTCCCTTCACGCGTGGCAATATACATTTTTCTAAACATTTCCTTAGCCTAAATAATTCAAATGTAAACAAAACAAAAAAGTGTGACTTCTTACTACTACTAAATATATCTATAAAAATGAAGTAGAAATTAATATAGTATAGTACATTTTTATGCCCATACTCCCCTACTCACCTGGCAGCGTTGGCAAATGTTGTCGGTAGAAGGTACCACTTTGCCTATCTGGCAGTAGCATACTGGTAGTCCTAAAGCCAACCTAAAGAAAGAGGACAGCCACTGAAGTGGTGTGGAGGATATGTATTCTTATAAATTGTGTAAAAGATGGATAGACAACGATGGTGCGGTGCGGATGCAACCGTCTCTACCAAACTCAATTGGCTCTACCAAAACATCTAGCGAACAACCGTCATGGTAGGCTACAGCAAAGTGAGTGAGTGAGCACGAGCAGCAAACTATTTTGTTTAGTGTTTGCTGTTAGCATTATGTTACCATAACACATTGATTGCTTTGCCAGATGTAGGCTAAGAGAGATGTGTTTTGTACATTAAGCATATTGTTGACAGCTATGGCATGAGCATATACTACAGCATTATCCAACGCGTGTCCGCACCAGCACGTGCACGCGCGTGTGTGTGTGTGTTTGAGAGAGAGGGGAAGAGAAGGTGATCCTAATCACAGCAATTCGGTGAGCCTTTAATGGAAAGGATTATTATGCAGTGTTTCAGTAGATATTTATAATTTAGTCTGAATGCTGCTTGCCACTTTTGACAACTTTTTAAAAAGAAATCGCGATGCCTGCTCAATATCGTGATGTCTGTCAGCCATCGGCGATGGACCATAGCATCTCTAACGACCAAACCCTAGCTTGACCTGTCTGTAATTGTGTTGATAACAAGAGTGGTGGTGTGGCTTTAATTGGCAGCATAAACCACTTCCATAGTCTTTGCTGCCGGAGAGACGTTTTCAATTACAACTGAAATTCAGTTAGACAACTCAGGGCCCCGGCAACAATTACACTGCATATCCTTCAAACTGTCACCTAGCCAAATGAGATGTCTCACTTCCACACACAAACACATGCACACACGTACGAAAGCTCAAACACACATAACCGCAATAAAAAAAAAGAAGATTCAGTTTTTATTGAGACAGAGTAAGGCGTAGAGCATCAATTAAGAGTACATTAACAAAAAAGCTTTACTACTGTATGTGTTTTGGGTAACAATCAACACGGGTGGTTATGAGCTGGCGTCAGCTGCAGTTGTTTACAGTAGGGCTACACGGCAGGGAAGGTGCTGTGGCATTTCAGACAAAGCCTGTGGCTTTAACAAGCTTCGGTCCTCCAAGCTTAATTGGTAGAGTCTGGAGAGGCCTCTCTAACTCAATGTCTGTCTGTACACACACACACACATACACACACACATAGACAGAGTCAAAATTTCAAGGACACGTCTCTCATCCCAAAGACAGCTGAGGTGTTTCATAGCGATCGTCTGCTATTTAGCATGCATGCAAACATCTCTCTCTCTCTCTCTCTCTCTTTCTCTCTCTCCCTCTCTCTCTCTCTCTCTCTCTCTCACACACACACAAACACAAGCACAAGCTATAGCTGTGTGACTCAGATGGCATTTGTTGACTTTGTAAATGTGTGGATTTTTCTACATTTCATTGTAACTCCAGTGCAAATTCCCTTCTATTAGTATGCAGTGTACTAATAAATAGTGTGTGTTTGTATAACTGGTGTTGAATGCAAGGTTATTGTCATGCATTGTATTAGCATTTTTTTTAATGCAATCAGAGACAATAATTGAGAGTTTTTTTTACAGCGTGCCTTATGCTAAGGCTCATTTCCTCTTGAGTTTTCATTAAGCCCACAGACAGCATGGGAATTTGCCCCGCCATGAGGTTGATGTGGCTTGAATTATGGCCAGGGTAATGTACTTCTGTCAGCCTGTTCCCGCACATGCACTTCACGTGCACGGTAACCCGGTAACCCGTGCACCCGGAAAAATGAAAAATGAAACCTAAAGCATTCATTGCTCACAAGCCCGTACAGAAAGACCAAAATGTGAATCAATAGAAGATTGTTATTCATTGGAACACATGAGAAGGGTTGTCAGATTGCTGTGTAACACGTCGGTTTGTAAGCTTTAGAAGGGAATCATTTCTTGAGTTGAATTGAACCTGACTTGTACTACAGAGCCACTGTTTTATGGCATTTTACAGTATATATTTTCTTTAATCAAGCTGTCATGGACATCAAATGTACGCATTTTTTTCATTTGCAGTGGTTCTCCGAAAGCAACAGGCGTACAGTGTATCGCTATACAGTAGTGCTAGCCAGGCCTGTTTCCTCAGGGATTATGTGGATTTGAGATGACATCTTTATGCAATGATTGCACAAGTTGGGGTAATCGGACGTGCTACTGTGCAATGCCTGGTGCCGTAGCCTGTGATATCTAGCCACGGATATGATCATATAAAGTTAACGGTTTGTGCATGCCTGCATGTGTTCATTAAAATGAAATGCATATTTAACAGAGACGTGACAAAGGAACAACCTGAATGATTAAGTGGGGGACCATTTTGCAGATGTTTCCATACATGCTGGGTCTTTTCATGACCTGGTTTAGAAAATATTTTCACTTGGGGGGCCAGATTGAAAATGTAAGAGAACTTCGCGGGCCACATTACTTTTTTCACCAACATGCTAAATTATAAAAAATAAAGCACAAAATTGCAAACTCTGTTAACTTGCATATTTATGCATATATAGGCTATTCCTATTCAACACCATTTTCATAATCAAACATAAACTTTTTTTTTTTCTTTTTTTTTTTTACATAGCAGTAAATAAAGTAACTTTATATTGTATTATTATTTTTTAAATGTAGCGGGCGGGCCGGGTAGAACGTCTCAATGGGCCGCATCCGGCCCCGGGCCTGACTTTGCCCAGGTCTGCTTTAGAGGGATCGGTCACTGCAAAGCATTACAAAGTGATTCTGAGTGATGCCTTTTATCCCGTGGTCAAACTCTCTTGATGGGAGTATTCTCTACATGGATGATAATGCCCCATCTACAGGGCACGAGGAGGTCACTGAATGGCATTGGCTTTCACCAGATCTCAACCCAATGGTGCGCCTATGGGGGATATTGGACAGATCTCTCCACATAGATCGGCACTGCCTGACAAATTACTTTTCAGATCAGTTGTAGCCGAGATTACAGTTTGGAAATCCTTTTTTTGCTTCTTTATCGTTTGCACACCCACTCTGGATCAGTGACCAGTGGGCAAAATTTGCAATGAGGTCTTGGCCTATAACATTACTGTACAAAGACTGTCAACAATCCCCAATGGAGTGTTTCCAGACCCTGTTCAAAAAGTGAAGTTTGTGTACGTCTGATTATACCGGGCTATTCACCGCCAAAATCACTCAAACACTGAATGAGGGAATATCTATTGGAAGAAAGGAGAAATGTGGTGTGCTATCCCTCCAATAGAGTTCCACATGCTTGAATACTGTAAATGTCATTGGACGTTGAAGTTGTTCATAGTGGCCCAGCAGCTTATTGACACACTTGCCATGTCCTCCATTTCCACAGTTATGCTCCACCCACAAATTCATTCATTCTGCGTACCTTTCGTCGTGCAGCAGCAAACCTCTCCCGGAAGTCGCCTCTCTTCGTGCCATAATTGAGAACAAATGGGAAGTGTTTAATTGAGGTTGTCAAGGAGGGGTTGGTGGGGCGGGTGGGGTTTGTCGGGGCACCGAGAGATCCGCTTGTCTCTTTGCATTTAATCTGTTTAAAGAATAAATTATGCAGATTACAGTTTTTGCAAGCCCTAGTTGGGATGTGAACTTGCGGTGACTTCTGCTTGTTACTTCAAAGCCGGGAGTGATCAAAGACAGGCGGGAAAGAGGGGAGGGGGAGACAAAATCCCGATTGCTCCGGCACCCTGCATACTCTCTCTGCCCATCTTGATGCCCAACTCGGACTCTCTTTTTCTTTCTCTCTCTCTCTCTCTCTCTCTCTCTCGCTCTTAAAAAAAACAAAGGCAAGCGACACTGATGTATTTTTTCCTCCCCCCCTTTCAGCACACTGCTGTCAGGCGCCACGGTAACATTTCAATTGATTCTGGTTTTCCCCTCCGTACGTGTGCGTGTCCTATTTTCGAAACAGACACTGAATTAGTGATTAAAGGGCATGTGTATTGTGACATGGCCTAGATAACACATCATCACAGACCTGGGTTGAGGGCCCAACTTGTCATAAAAAAAGGAGAGAGAGGAGAAACATATATCTTGCATCTTGTGTTGAACAAAATGCGCCTGAGCGCAGTCAGAAGTCTCTCACCGGGGGTGACTTCGGGTTCAGCGGCCATGATGACTGTGTTTGTCTTCCCGGGAGTTTGTTTGTCTCGCAGATGATAGAGAGAGTAAACACCAACACTCGGCCACTCGTTATAAATACAGTATCTATTTACACATAGGGTGTAGGGCCATGCATGATTTATCAGCAGCTCTGTCTGACTAAGCAGAGTTATTCTGAAACTAGATCCAATTAAGCCATCATCATCTCTCCAATCCCAAGGTTTATATTCCTAGATCCACCATACCAGTAATATGAATACGATTCTCTCCCTACAGCTACAAACAAGGTCCCTATTTAAACCGCATATGAACATCAGAATGCAATCAATACTCCTCCAAATCCATCCTTCCCTGGCTCAATTATTAATGCCTAGCTGCAACATTGTTTTCATACGCACTGCCCAAAACAGGGAAGGGCTCCCTTACACATGCACACCGGCACACAAACACACACACACACACACACACAAACCTATTCTTCCATCAATCTATCTCTCCCTGCATCATCCTGACAGGATGTTCTAGGTGAGCGGTACCAGTCGAGGCAGAGCGATACCAAGGTAGTGGTAGAGAGAGAGAGAGAGAGAGAGAGAGAGAGACTTCTTTCGATCTGTCACTGTAGAGTACTGTCTGTCAGTCTGCTGCAGCCAAGCCAATTAGTCACACTAGTGGAGCAGTTACACACACACATTAACACGAATACAAACACAAGTTTATAGTGTGGGCATAAGGCTGCACACACACAAAAACACTAACAAAAACACACATTTTGAGTGTGCCCGTATGTCTACACACACACTGGGCGCCCTGCGGTCTTGGTTAATCCAGCCCGCTGAAGGCGTCGGGCAGCGATAGTAGAAGTGGGTCAGGTTCTGGGGATGGCTGCTTCACAAATCCCCCCCCCCCTCCCCCACCTTCCTCTTCTCCCCACCGGGAAGGATTTGGGGCCTGAACTCTGTATGACCTCGCTGCAAAATACAAACGTACGACGGGACCTTGCAATCGGGAGCGAACATAATCTTTTTTGGAATTAGCGCTGACAACTTTATTGATCAGGCTAAACGTGGGCTTAAGCCTGGTATTTTTGGATATGTTAGATAAACTGGAGGGGCTGTAATTGCGTTCCCTTCATGGTTAGATTTAGCGAAGAAGGGAGTTCAAAGCTCTCAGGAGCCGCGATGGCAGTGACTCACTGCTCTGAGGTTTTCCTGCTTCACATTTCAGAGAATTATGTAGTCTTGTAGAAATGTTGGAGGCGGATAAAAAAAACTGACTTTTTTTTTTTTTTTGAGTGTGTATGTGTGTGTGTGTGCGTGTGTGTGTGTGTGCGCGCAAAACTACTGTTCTGCATACGGTTAATGTATTTATGTACTTGATGTTACTACAGGACTACAGGACTTCTTTCTTGTGTGCCCATGTACAATTGGAGATGGTGATTGAAATGATAGTGTCTGGCCACCAATCAGTTGAATGGTAGAATATTGCTTTAGCGGAACCATTTGAAACGACTATCCCTCTTTGTAATGGTAACATTCTGCTCCATTAGGCTTCACCAACTATTCAAATAAATGTCTCGCCTCAAATTCTCAAAAGTCTCTCTGAAAATGCAAAGTGGCTCTTTGCAAGACTATAAGAGGTGATAGTTAGCGAGACAAAGGGAAGCCTTGCTATTTGGTTATAACTATTCTGTGTGTGTGTGTGTGTGTGTAGGTATGTAGGCGTGCAGCAGGGAGAGAAGAGTGTGTGTGTGTGTGTGTGCATGTGTGTGTGTGTGTGTGCGTGTGTGCGTGTGTGTGTGCGTGTGTGTGTGTGGATTTGTGTGCCTGCAGATACATTTTTTTTGTTGAGAGTTAACATGAACTTTACTTTGTGGGGGGATATTGCACTACTGCATTGATAAATCTACCCTGACAACGTTATGTTTATATAGGCTTTAGACCTTAACAGGCAACACAAACTGCAATATTTAACCAGAGGAGACTCACATAATCATAATAAATATACGTGTGCATGATGGACAGACCTGGTGTGGCTATGAAGTAAGAAACGTTATTTAAGATTTCGTATTGACCAATAAGGCCTATGCTGTTTCATGGGGGATGTCTGGTACAGTATATTCAATTAAATTCATCTCTAGTTGGGAGTTTCTTCCAGTTCTAGGTTGTGTCTTAAGTCTGGTCTGCATGTAGGTGTGTGTGTGTGTGTGTGTGTGTGTGTGTGTGTACGTGTGTCTGTTTGTGAGTCTTTTATTATCCATTACCAGCTGCAGGTATTGGGGCATTCATGCATCCCACACCTTACATTAGGCTGATGTATGCTTATTGAGTAGCCTCACATAGAGATCTGAGACCAGATTTATAAAGCAATATGGCTTGCTTTATGTTGGGATTGATTTCTCTGTGTCTCCATCAGGAAAGCCATTTTCCTTGTCTTTATTCTTAACGACAGCAGAGGAATATAGGCCCAAGCCTAGGAGGAACAAGGGAAGATTAAAGGATGTGTAATGGAAAGGTTAGAGCCGCGTTAGTGTCGTCTTATCTGACACTCGTATGTTAGAAGCACACATAAACTTTCATAACATCTGTTCGTCTGGCCTCTCTCTCTCTCTCTCTCTCTCTCTCTCTCTCTCTCTCTCTCTCTCTCTCTCTCTCTCTCTCTGATCAATGCAGAAGCTAAACTATTTCACTCCTACGCTAGTATGAACACCAGTTTTACTCTCACTAATCTAATTTGGACAAGTATATAAAGTTAGGATTTACCAGCCCTTTTCAATTGGAGACAATGGGCAGGTAATTCTCTATAAAGCTAATTGAAAAGCACCATAAAAATCTCTTAAGCAGCTCAGACTTAACAGCAATCAATAATGGGAGTAAACTGTTTAATGAAGTGCAGTATAATTTTTATTAAATACCCCAAGGAGAATGCAGGCATAGTAGGCATACAGCCAGAATATCAGTAATGAACTTCGAACTCAGATTATGAGCGCTTCACTCGATTCAATTTGATTACAGGATGCATCACAATGCATCACAATGCATCACCTCCTCAATATTATATATTATTGCACTTGGTTTTCATTAACCAATTCAAACAGTAACTCCCTTTTACATTTTATCTGCTGTTTTTCTGGGGCATGCTCCCCCGGGGGAAGATAATATTTTATAAATATCATCATAAAAAACTAGATTTACAGTTGATTTTCACATGAGAATATAGGGGAACACCCTAGAATGCATACTGCTACAAAATGAATGTAGCCTATAAGGGCAAAACATTTGACATTACTTAAATCACAAGATGAAATTAGATTTTAACACTATTTGCAAAACAATCTTATATGATTTGACTAGATCGAAAATGTTATTTTCTTCCAGTCACTGTGGGCTCTGTAGTTCTAGTATGACAGGAGAAAGGAGAAATAGGCAGAAATGACTACTAGCCTTGACCTTTTTTGAATTGTTGATAGATACCATATCTATACAAAGCCATTTACAGAGTTAAACAAAAGTTACAGTAGTCACCTACTACAGCTGAGCCCTACTATAGGTGTGTCTGGTAGCCTATGTTATATTGTTATATTCCTATTGCTGAATCAGGTACAAGTAGGCTACAAAGTAATATATGATAATGATAATAATAAATCCACTATCAGCATTACTTGCATCATGTTGACATAGCTTGTATACTATAAGTATGATGTTCTGACAAAAAAAAGTTTTAATGTTCCGTTTTACGTATGTCAATCAGCGGAGAGGGATGACAATTTCACTTAGGGGTGCTGAAACAGTGAATTATTATTATTATATTTTTTTTATATTGTAAGTAATAGGATGGTCCGGACGTATCACCCGTGATAAATAGAAAAAAAAAGAAGCAAGAAATTAGCCTAGTGCATTCTAGTCGCTCTCCTGACAAATAAGCATCAACAAAATACAGTAGCCTACTGCAAAACTAACCTATAGGCATGGTACTATACACGTAAAATTGGCAACACACCATCCAGAGCATAGCCTACAAAATATTTGAACACATAGCTATTTAGCCTAGCCTACTCACTTGCGCCAGTCAGTGTAACGTTGTCATTTGGATGATATCGCAGAACTTGACCTGAAATACCAAGTGGGTAAATACTGTCAAACCATTCAGTATAACATAATCTGAGTTTTAAGATGCTGTTGGTAATTATATAACCATGCTATAAGCACACTGTTTAGTAGCCTATGAATTTGATATCAGACAATAAAACATGTCTTAAATGCAGACGGCAGAACACGGAAAGTAGGCATATAGGTTATATTATTATTATTAATATTAGTGCCAGAAGTCAGTTGTATTCAAGGCGAACTAACATGCACTGATGACATGCACTAAGCTACCCTGCCATAAATATGTTCACCCAGGAGCATAATTCAGTCTTTAGATATTTATCGTGATAATTGTCGATATCGACTATTATACCACTACATTATTATGATAAAATGTTTGAGCATATTGCCCAGCTTTAGCCTATAGACTAATGTGCAGTCTAGCATAGTTGCCTGTCATCCGCAGATGTTGTTACAATGGTAAGTAAAATAATGCCTAGTAGCCTGAAAATCCATGTTGAAAAATCCTTGCCACTGTTGGACAGTGCAATAATAAAGAAGCCTAAAGTAGGGCTGCACGATTTGACCTAAAATCGAAATCACGATTAATTGAACATTGTACGTCGATTACGAATAATGAACGATTTTTTTGCGGTTGTTTTGCTTTTGTTTGAGTTCTGTTCCATGATTCTAACATTCAGCCGACTAGACAAGCGGGGTTACATGAATGCACCATCCATCCATCCATCCATCCATCTTCATCCGCTTATCCGGAGTCGGGTCGCGGGGGCAGCAGCTTCAGCAAGG
>JAODTR010005902.1:0-11102 GCA_025399935.1 Amblyopsis rosae
TCCCCCCCCCCCCCCCCCCCCCCAATCCTTCCCAAACTTTAATTCTCAGCATGGCTCATGTTTCATCAACACTCTAGATGGAAGCGTGTGGGCCATGTTGTGCTCTGTTGATGAAGCCACAGAATGCCAAACAGCCCCTGAGGTTTCCTCTATTTTACTACATCAGTGAAACAAAGACTGTTTAATTACACTGTGTGCATATCATGTTACACATATATCTGATTGTCTCTGTGGTGGGTTGTTTGGCAGCTCTGACCGGGCTTTACTCTAAACAGTATCTCCCATTCTGCTCTCTAATTGGTGTTTACATTTGATTGGATTAACACAGATGCTCTCTGACAAGCGCCACAAATGACATGAATCCCTGATGCCATTTCCTGCTGTGAGCACAGTGCTTGCCTTTGATAATTGGCCCACGGTGGTGGAGGTGTCTCATTCCAGAGGGCTGGGATGGGCATTTTTCCAATTATCAAAGCTGTTTGTCAGTCAGCCTCTTCACACAAGTGTGGTGTCCTTGTGTTGCTGGTGTTGGTACAGGGTGTAACAGGGCACACGTCAATAGCTAGCTAAAGTAGTCATACTTTGTTTGAGTCAGGGAGTACTTGTAAACATGACAAATGTCACATTATGGTAACACTGCTTATAACAGTATTGCATTTTAATTTAGAAATAACCTAGGTTTGTTTCTTGTCTGCGTTATTCGTAGCCATAGAAAACCTATCTTTGAATGAATGACAGATACAAATAATGTCCCTTATTACCACAGTTTTTACCATAGGCTTAAGTCTGTGATTTGTTACACCCCTGGGTTATATGAATTTGATGTTGATGTTTCCACTGAAGGGGAGTAAAATCATAAAATGAATTATATTTCAAATTAAAATCACACACAGAGCAATATTTAATGATGATTCATATTAGGCATCACCAGCATCAACTAAACAGAATGGGACATACTGTGTTCATTTAGTTAAGCCTTTGAAATGTTGTATTGAGCTTTGCAAGTTTGCTAGGCCTACAGGTAGACGGATGCAATGTACAAGAGAATGTTTATTATAGTAGAAATGGTGTGCAGTGTCATGTTGTGTGTGTGTGTGTGTGTGTGTGTGCGATATAAGTTATTGCTATGTGCAAATGTCAGAGGCTTTGAACACTCACAAACCCATATCGTACTACCTATGTGTATTTAAATGTCTGGCTAACATTCAAACATTGGTGGTAGAGCAGACAGCCGAATGCCACAGCTATTAGCTTGCGTCACGCTGATTTGGGTCCCTTGGGTTGATCCCGGCTCCTTCTCTAGCATGCGCCCTTACAAAATGCGTCCGCTCTCTTATCTCAGGGGCTATGACCACTTCTCACACTGGCAAAGAATGTAGCCTGAAACCCAACGCTTCAATGAAGTGATTATAGTGCCACAATAGGAGTTTGTGTCTAGGCCTCCTGTACCGTGTGTGTCTGTGTCAAAGGCTCTGGTTTTGGAACATGGCAGGTGTGTGTTTGTGTGTGTTCGGCTGGATCATCTTTGTTTCTTGCGTTGCTGCGCTGTCATTTGACACAGTGTGTGTCAGTTAGTACAGTCAGGCAATAGTGTGTGTGGGTGGGTGGGTGGGGGGGGTACATGTTCACACCCATTCACGGCAGCTGACCACACTGTTCCCTCCCTCCGGCGCTGTGCGACCCAGCCGTCCCACACTATCCTCCGCCCAACCACACCTACCTGGAGGTGGTCATCTACTGCGTGGGCTTCTTCCTCATTGCGGTTATGCTGGCCACGGCAGTTCTGTACAAGATGCGCAGCACCTCCAAGAAGAGTGACTTCAACAGCCAGCTGGCGGTGCACAAGCTTGCCAAGAGCATCCCACTGCGCAGACAGGTAACAGAAAGTAGATAGGGGGTTTGAACGATTACTGAACCTCTTACATGTAGGCCTACTCCATGTATTGTATTATATTACTGTATTACATTTCTCGTATTACATTTTAAATCAACATATTTGATATACAGTATAGAAATATACATTTAGCTTTTAATAATATTAAATAAACTTGCCACTGCATGCTAGTTGACTTTTTCAAGGGATTTAGAATATAAGGCTTTCCATGACAAAGCCCCACTTGTGTTTCCTTGACACTCTGGTACCGGTACGTCAGGTAGGTATGAGACTAGCACTATTCAACACCAGCACATTACTCCTATGCACACGTGGTTGTGTTAAGTACCTCTGTAAAAGGTATATCAGGCCTTTGTCCATACTGAAGCCCTTAGTGCCATCTTTGTTTGCAACGCTCCAGCCGTGCAGTGTCCACCGCCAGAGAGTAATGTCAGTGTTCCTTCCCTCAGGTGTCTGTGGACTCCAGCTCCTCCATTCACTCTGGGGTGATGCTGGTTCGTCCTTCCCGGCTCTCCTCTAGCGGATCTCCCATGTTGTCTGGGGTGTCTGAGTACGAGCTGCCACAGGACCCGCGCTGGGAGCTCCCCAGGGACAGGTATGGGCTGAATGCAATCATGAAATCATGTAATAAATAAACTTTTAATATAACACTTTTACACATACATTGTGACAAAATTTGTAGATATTATCCATCATTTATTGGATTATTACTTAATAATCATTATTACTGTAATGGTAAATGTAATTTATTGCTGCCATTATTATTATTATTATTATTATTATTATTATTATATTTATTACAGAAGGGTTTGGCTTCAGCGTGGCTAATAATATATTTTTGCCCTAATCTGCTTCCTCAAACATTTCTCAGCTGTTAAGCCTTGACTAGCATAGCAGTCACATCATACTGTAATGTGGTTCTATAATGTCATCAGACATTATAGAACCACCACACTAGCTATGGAAACTATTTTACTTCGTTATGAGAGACGACCTGCACCGCCCGACCAGCAAAAATATATGTTCATCAACCACCCGAACTCCACCCGACCCGCAAATCGCCAACTTGAGCCTGTATAGCAATGGCAATATAGAGATAGCGATTTCTAATTGAATGCACATTTCAGAGGAACATAGCCTACTCTGGCGCAGAGAATTGTAGAGCCACCTAATGTCTCTGGAGCCACGGCAGGATACGACAAAGTGAGTGAGCAGTAGCCTTTCTAAACTAGGCTTATTTAATTGTTTCTTTATCTGTTAGCAATAGGCTACGCTAGCATAATATATGATTGCATAGCCTATTGGCAATATCGCGCCTTCTACTAAATAAACAAAGTTTACGCAGGCCTAACCAACTTTATAGTTGGGTATGGCTAATTTAGATTAGTCTATTGACAGCCAGGGCATGGGAGGATCTGCACCGCTGCTTGTGTGTGTGTGTGTGTGCTTGAGAGAGCGAGGATCGGAGAATCCCTGTTCACATGCAATGATTCAGTAGATTTTTATTACTTGGTCGGAATGCTGCTTTGCTTTGTTTTGACCGGACGCACCAACAACATAAGCTTATCCAAACCCGCGGCCCACGCATCACTAATTGGACCGGTTCTTCGGTCCACACGCTAAAAATGTAACCTGACACATCACACGGATTGTTCGAAATTTCATAAAATACATGGCATTTGATTGGATAAACCCATCTGTCTGTCATTGTTGTTTTCAAATAGATTTCAAGTAGCTTTCGCTGTTGTCACACCTAAACCATGCCCGTGGCTATCAGTACGACGCTGATTGCTAAGTTCAGTTGAGACTAATTCTCGCAGCAAAGTCAAATCTTGCACTCTTGTCTCATCTGGTCTTAAAGGAAGAAGGACTCAAATGTTGCATCTGCTCGTAATGGGTTAACAGACACTAGCCTAGAGTTTAAGTTTCAAAAAAAAAAAAAAATCCTCTCAGTTGATATTGCTTTTTCACACAGCTTTTCTTTTTAATTGACACGTTTTTTTGTTTTTTTTTCACACAGACTTGCACTTGGAAAGCCTCTGGGAGAGGGTTGCTTTGGTCAGGTGGTGATGGGAGAAACACTGGGACTCGACAAAGAGAAACCAAACCGCGTATCTAAAGTGGCCGTCAAGATGCTGAAATGTAAGTTTGTAATCTTGTGTCATTTGCGGAGGTGTTTTGTTATCAAAACACACATCTCCACTTAGTGTTGTCACAGACACCATGCTAAGCTACCGTCTAGAACCATGATTTAATGAAAGCAACTTTTACAGAATTCACAACTCCATTATGTAGTGAGGGGGTGGGGGGGTTCTGACACAAGGGCTGTGATGAACCGACATAAACAGACATCTGCCACTGGCTACGAGCCACTGCACTAACAGGAGACCAGCGTAAAACTATGAGACATTCAATGTATGATGGTGTTCAAAAAACCGCACAGTCATGCAGTCCTACATATAAGGACAGTAGCATTTCTTGCCTGGTACTATGTTTAAGTACCTTTCCTTGGGGAGTGCTACCTACACCCACACAATGTCTAGCAGTTACAGTAGCTCTGTAAAAGCTATCATGATGTCTGTACGTGTGATTGGTCAATGTGTTTATTTCTCCATCCAACTTAGCCGATGCCACGGAGAAAGACCTGTCGGACCTCATCTCAGAGATGGAGATGATGAAGATTATTGGCAAGCACAAGAACATCATTAATCTTTTGGGAGCCTGCACACAGGACGGTAGGTGCCGGACAGACAGGGGTGCTATTATTGACCTAGGGTAGCTATGTGGTGCGCGTGCACACACACACACACACAGACCTGCCTATTAGGAAAGAATTTCAAAAGCCGGTGTTTCTCGGACAAAATGTTGCCGTGACGTTTAGAGCAGCGTAAATAAGTGATCCTGACATCAGCTTCCGTGCTCTCGGTTTGAAAAGAACCACAGCTGCTGCCAGAGTTGTTACATCTCTCAAATCATCCCTGACAAGGCCTGGCACTGTTCACTAGCCTCTGCTGTGGGATGGGTGGGGAAGGGGGGGTCACGCTAACCTCTTGTGACCCTGTGGTGCTTATCACTCTGTTGGTCTTTTGTTCACTCAACTTCCATGACAAGTATATGACAACACACTTCACATGCATATCTAGAGTGCCTGCTGTTATAGAATGGAAATGTGCCTTATCTTAAGTAAACTGGGTATGGGTATATACAACCATTATGTATTTTCATGATATAATACATTGACTTCTAAGAAAGTATCAATGGGGCTAATTTGTACCGCACATAAATCCTTGTTTAGCTTAGCTGGTCAAAGTTAGCTACGCTTTTCCTTCCCTCTTACAAGAATGCAAGAAGCAATACGATCACCCAGCTGTTTGGTGCAAATCAGGGCTCTGCTTTCACATAAGGCTTCGCTGTGCTCCGACATCCTGCATGAAATCCAATTTTATGAGACTAGAAGCTAAATGTTCCCACGGCCTTTTAACTAACTTCACTGAAAACAATGAACCATGCGGCGTTTGTTCGCAGGTCCTCTGTATGTGATCGTAGAGTACGCGTCTAAGGGCAACCTCCGAGAGTACCTGCGAGAGCGACGTCCGCCAGGCATGGAGTACTGCTACAACCCTGACCAGGTGCCTGTGGAGAACATGTCCACTAAAGACCTGGTGTCCAGCGCCTACCAGGTTGCCCGGGGCATGGAGTACCTGTCCTCCAAGAAGGTAATCCAACCCAATGACCCAGTGCTCTCCCACCAATATCAGCCTGGTATCCTACTGTACTGTACGTTGAGCTATCCGCTAAGGGCTGTTTGTATCTGGGCAGTGCATTCACAGAGACCTGGCTGCCCGTAACGTCTTGGTAACAGAGGATAACGTCATGAAGATAGCAGACTTTGGCCTGGCGAGAGACATCCACCACATTGACTACTACAAGAAGACCACTAATGTGAGGAGTAGTGCCTTCATTGTCACGCCGATTCCGGTAGATTTGAGTAGACATTCACTCACAACACTTGCTCCTCCCACAGGGCCGTTTACCAGTCAAGTGGATGGCTCCCGAGGCCCTGTTCGACCGGATATACACGCACCAAAGCGACGTGTGAGTGTCTTTGCCCATCTACACCGCTCTCAAATGGAATATAAACACAGGGCTTTGCGGCAGAGGACACTGTGCTCTGACTAAACCTTGTGTGTCTTTGTGTGGGTGTGCAGCTGGTCCTTCGGTGTGCTACTGTGGGAAATCTTCACCTTGGGAGGCTCTCCGTACCCCGGGGTCCCAGTGGAGGAGCTCTTCAAGCTGCTGAAGGAGGGCCACCGTATGGACAAGCCCTCCATCTGCACTCATGAGCTGTGAGGAGGCAACACTCATTGCTCGCAAATGTCAACTCAGCCACGCACGCACGCACGCACATAAAGCTGCATGCCCATTTAGACATGCCTTGCATGTTAACTGCCATGCTAATTCTGTGTTCATGTTTATTTGGAAAATCAAGAAGAAATGGTGGTGGGAGATATTTGAGCAACTGCACTGGAGAGTTAAATGTGTTTTTCCTACAAATAATTCATATTTACATACTGTATGACAACCTGTCAGAACCCCTGACTCATATTATTATTTGATGTTGATTGTTTTGCATTCATTTCATTGTGAGAATGCCCTTCTTGCAGGTGTTTCTTTCAGCAGAAGAGATGTATAACTGCAGCTCTGTGACAGCTTTCAATTTATTTCCAAAATATGAATCTAATTCTCCACAGGTACATGATGATGAGGGACTGTTGGCACGCTGTGCCATCTCAGAGGCCCACCTTCAAACAGCTTGTGGAAGACCTGGACCGCTGCCTGGCTATGACATCCAATCAGGTTAGTCTCTCCTTGCCTTTGGACGGGGAGCTGAGCTAGTACTTTCTTATTCACGTTGCCTATGTGCAATGCAGTGAAGCTTTAAGGTATGGTCAGTCATTCTTGCTAACTTCGGCCCTCCGCCGTCTCGCACGTCGAAACCCGACTCCATGAATAGCAACATAAACCAAGTGGCGAATATTGCTCGTATCAACAAAGCCATAGCACTACGCTTTGCTTCACGATGCATTTCCATGTGTGAGGCGACACCGCCGAGGACCACGTAGTGACACTGTTTTAATGTGAGCTTGAGGTTAGCAAGCATTCTCGAGACTGCCCCTGTAACACCTTGCCTTGTGTGCGTCTGCAGGAGTACTTGGAGCTGTCCGTGCCTCTGAACCAGTACTCCCCCAGCTACCCTGACACGCGCAGCTCCACTTGCTCGTCGGGCGAGGACTCGGTGTTCTCTCACGACGCCGGAGCCGAGGAGCCTTGCCTGCCAAAGTTCCCTCCCCACTCCAACGGGGCGGCCGTGAAGAAACGCTGATACCTCCTCCCCCCATACACACACACACCTCTTACCCCAACCCACCCATCCTTGCATCTCCCTACATAACCACCCAGAGACAGACAATTACATTTCCTCTTCTCCCATCCTCCGCACCCTGCCTCACATTCCCAGAGATGAAGCTAGCAACACTGGTCCTCGGAGAGGCCATGGGTCCATGGTGCCACCTGTCACAAGGACTGACGTACGCAGCCCTTCCTGGTTGCAAGGTGACGGGGGCCTTTGTATTAGCGGGAGTGACTGTGTCTCCCAGTCCTGGAACAGTACAGACGACTCTTTTACCCTCTAATTTTGGGCATTGTACTGGGTCAAAAGAACCCAAAGGACTGACTGAGAATATGTCAGTGGAATCATTCATGTAGTGAAGGGAAGCTTTTTGCTCTCCAGGCCCAATCCAGAGAAGATATCAACCAAGGGACACATATAACTTATGTTAGCACCGTGGTCCGTTGCATAATTCAAACTATCTTCTTTGTAAATACAGTTTAGAAAATTCTAAATATGAATATATATTTACAGTGTACTCTTATTTTTATTACCATATTTGATTTATTTCATTTTGTACAAGGATGCTGTTGATTGATTTTTAAATATATTTCATAGGGGCAGATGTTACATGAACTCATTTTTTTATTGTATTGAGGATTACGCAGCCTGTTTTTTTGTTTTGTTTTTTTTTGTCTCCTCCAAATCGGCCTTCCCCCATACTATTCTGAATGATCATGAATGACAATGTGCTATCTTTTGCTTTGACTCCAGGTACATGAAAACCTGCAATGTTATCTCAATTAGCTCAGTGCAGTTTGGTTCCTACAGAAAGCAGCCATGTTCAACTGTACAACTATATAGCAGGGATACGTGCGCGCAAGTGCTTGTGAGTGTGTGTGCGTGCGCGTGCGTGTGTGTGCGTGCGTGTGTCTCATTGTAGTAAAGACAGAAGACGTGAATATATATACTTCAATCATCTTATCTCATCCAGGATTGCTATTTTATCCAACTGTAAATAGTCCTAGTTGATGGCCATTAGCCAGTGTTTTTTGCTCCAGTCAACATTGTGCACTTTTGTTGTGCATGCTTTCCACGTGATGAACTGATCTACTGTAAATGCTTTAAAAAGAGTTATATTTGCTGCCTTATAACTTGGCAAAGGGTTGCCGAACACGTCTGTCATCATAAAAGGATTACATTAAATAAAATGTTATTTGGAAAAACACACCATTAATGCTTTCAGAGTTTGAACTCAACTTAATAAACAGGTCTATAAATATCAACATTTCTTGTTGGGGATGCATAAATCATGTTTACAGAGTGGAGGCAGTAACCACTTCCAACGCTAGCCTGTTTAATGTAGGTTGCTGTGGTAGATTAAATATGATAATGTGCTGCTGACTTCAGAGAAAAATGTTGGCCTATGCTGAGAGCCTCAGTCAGCTGTAAACATGTAATTTATGGTGCTGTGAATGACTTGGCTTATGGTGGAGCTCCACTTCACTTGTCAAGCCCACCAACCTTCATGGCCGTGTCTGTCTCTGGCGTTCTGCCATTGGCTGATGCATCACCTGGACTCATCTCTGTGCAACAGACTCAGGTCATACACAGTGTAATAGGCTCACAACCTCCCTTTGTAAGCAAGCTTTTTACCACTTGGGGCAATGCTGTTAGCCTGTATATTATTATTATTCAAGGAAAACAAAGGGTTTATTAGGAACTATAGATTCAATTGTGTTTTGTAATATGTCACATGGCATGTCCTTATAGGCTGCAAGACCTTAAAACCCACTTTAACAGATACAGCATCACCTTTTTAAGTTCTTGCAGAAAATGCATCCTTGAATAAATGTGAAATATATGCTTCTATTTGCGGGTGGTATCATTCATAACAAATTGAACAGGGAGATGGAGAAAAGCTCACTTGCCCAGGATAGCAACCTAATCGGTGCTCTAATTAAATAGACATAATATATCAACCCTGAGCTGGGAAACAAAATATCTCCAAGGTGTTTTTGTTTGGCTTATAATTATACATTAGGTGTGGTCTTACAAGTCTAATGTTAACAATTATGAGTGAGGAATGTTGACTGAGTTCCTTCCGCTGAGAGGATGAAAATATCCTTTTTTTAAAGAATGCAATCCTGGTGTTGAGCCAGAGGAAAAAAAAAACGATTTTGGAATGCATTCTGTAACTTAAAAAACATCACACAAAATGTAAAACAAGCAAGCACACTCTGAATTCTGGTAAGCTCAATATATGGTATTTTTATCATGTTTTTTTATTTTTTAAATAATGCCACATCAGTCATTCAGTTCAGTCAGTAGTTATGTTACACTTTTAAGAGTTTTAAGAGAAACAAGGGGGAAAATTATTTACTGAAGAAATAGAGCCGTTTTTGTTCTCTGTTCCATGTTGTGTTTGTGTGTTTTATGTATCTATTCAATAGATCATTTTAATGTTAGTTTAGAAAGGCAAATTACTACAATATGTTTCTTAAAGAGATTAAGATGTCCAAAGTGGTTGCCAGCAACATCTTATTTGTAATGTGCGAGTCATAGAGGAAATGAGTTTGTGAGTCACTTACAGAGGGTCCATGTACAGCCATATTGTTCATGGAAAACCAGACCAGCCTGGTCATTCTCTTCAGTAAATAAGTGACATACTGTACATCTTTCCCAGAAGCACATCATACATTAATACCACTTAATGGTCTGGGTGTTTTCCTTCTAATCCAACATGATGCTGCTTAATGAACTGCTTGGTGTAAGTGTCTTCCTATAAGATCATTTGATTAATTTTGATTAATTAAAGGTCAGGCTTCTCATCTGCACAGACCCCCTCCATTACCTTCTTTGTGGCCTGGTCTGGAGTGAGTGGTAGACAACGTGCCCTTCAGCTTGCTTCCTCCAAGCTATGGAGGAGACACATTGTCAATCAGGTTTCATCAGCCTTAGTTAAGAGAGTGGGGAGAGTGGGAGCGCTGATGAAGGTGTGACGATGATGCTGCCAGTGAGTGTGAGTGTGCGTGTGCGTGTGCGTGTGGGGGGGGGGCGGACTGGTGACATCATCTTGTTGTTTGGCCCTTCTTGTCACCTCGCAAATGAAGCAAGTATTTATGGAGGGGAGGGAGGACAGGAGCCTGGCAGTGCACACAAGGGTTACAACAACAACAATCTCATGAATATCTGCCTGGCCTGCATCCATCTGCAAAGTGGAGGAGACCTGTCGTCATGCTGAATGAGGAAAAGGAGAGAGAGAGATATGCTTGACGACTGTAGCAAAGGACACTGCGCACACACACTGAGCGACAACACAGCCTTAAGATGCGTTGTCGCTCTGATTTTAAAATGCACAAAAAGTACTGTCTGTAAACTGACATGTCTGTAATCCTCCTCCTTTAAGTGTTTGTTTTTGCTAACCAGTTGTTTGTGGTGCATAACTAAAATCAGTTTCTCTTGTATGTTTGGCGTTAGCGATGTAGGCTAGAGGTTTGTGTCAACAGCGCATGCAAAGCTGCCAGCAGCCCTGACCCTGCCAGCCTCCGCAGATAGACGCAAGACAAGACCAGTGGCCTTGCTCTCCGCCTGCTGATGTGTCCGTCAGGGCTGGAGGAGGCTGCGTTGTGCCGGCTAGACGGGCATGACAGGTCCCCTGGTATCATGGCTGCTCTCTGGGTGAGAGATGACAGACAGCCTAGCTCCAGGGCACGGCCTGTCACTCACAACACATGCCACTATTCTCTCTCTCTCTCTCTCTCTCTCTCTCTCTCTCTCTCTCTCTCTCTCTCTCTCTCTCTCTCTCTCTCACAACAA
>JAODTR010005904.1:0-11101 GCA_025399935.1 Amblyopsis rosae
CCCAGTCAGAGCTTGCTGATGTGGCTCGGGAAAGGGAAGTTTGGGGTCCCTTGCTGAAGCTGCTGCCCCCGCGACCCTACTCCGGATAAGCGGGAGAAGATGGATGGATGGAATTTAAAATAGAGGTTAGGGTTAGTGAAATGTGAGTGTAAACAAAGCACCTCTGAATGATACATATTAACCAGGCTATACATTTATTTTTGTTATCCGTATGGTTTTTTGTTTAGGTTCCACGTTCCTTGACTGAGGGCTTTCAAAAGCATGAGAGCTGATGCCCCTTTCTTGGTCAGACTAGGACTTTGTGTCTGACCAGAGCAGCATTAATTCCATGCTGGTTCATACTGGTTAGTGCTGGGGTAGTGCTGGTGTAGCTGGTATACCAGCACACTAGCAGCAAGCATATGATGTCGGGGTACCAGCAAACCAGCATTCCATGCTGGTTACAGCATGCAAAACATACCTTATGCTGGATTTTTTAGCAGGGCCAGTAAAAGACCGTATACACATTTCTTAATTTTCCATAGAACACTTTCACTGTCTGCTTCAGGAGGAGGACGAATATAAATATATCTGGCCAGCTCCATGCCCTGCAAGAAAGCAGACATTGTCCATAGAATGGACTTTCCAGTGGTTTTGACAGATTATAGCTAACACCAGCCTTAGAGATTCAGAAGCACAGGTTGGGGAATATTTCTGCAACTCAATACAATACAACTCATCAAATACAATATTACTAAGACAATTCCTTTTTTCTTTCTGACTTTCTTTCTCGTTAGTCATCAATCATCTTGTCCTGTTAGCTTATCGAGATCTTGTGTGTTCATCTTACAAAGCCTAGTGATGCACTCTAGCAATAATTTCACCATGTCTTACAAACACAACAGCTCCATCCTAATGAATAACTACCCCTGCTTGCTTCCACTCTTTACAGTCTGCTCGTTTGTAATATATTTTATCTCCCGTTTCATATTTTACATTATTGGGTCTGAGCTTCTTACGCAATTCCATTCTCATCCTCTCTGAACATTCAGCTTCCGTGAATGCTTTCCTAGAAGCATGTAAAGCTGATATGTGTTCTCTTACTCTAGGCTAGTGGGGCTGCGAGGTGAGTAGCAGGCCGGCTGGCGATGAGACGTGTAGTAGGCAGGCGTGACCGCGAGGTGAAGAGTAGCAGGCTAGCGGGGCTGCGAGGTGAGTAGCAGGCCGGCTGGCGACGAGACGTGTAGTAAGCAGCGAGGCTGGTCGATGAGTTTCAGGGCAATCGCTGGTGCGTGCATCGATAGCAATGGAACGAACTGGCAACAGGGCGGAAAGCTTCTTATACCTCCGCCCAGGAAGCGGAGGCGAGGCTGCTGCATGTGAGGTGCATTAGGAGGTAGAAGATGCGCTGACCAGTGCTGAACCCGCAGCCTGGTGCTGTCCAGTGCTGGAATGGCCGCGGGTCGTGACAAGAGCAGTGCACCGGTCACATCCGTTTTCCCGTTTCACCTTCAGGATGATCTCCCTGAGTGTTTGTGTCTTTCCAGTAGGCCGTTACTCCAAGAGCTGTATCCCGCAGATGTCTTTGTCTCTATGTTAACGTTTTCTGCCCTGACTCTACCATTCTTTCATTCTCCGCCATTATCACTGTATAGTTTCTGAGGAGGACCATTGACACTTTTCCATGTGTAAATGAAAAAAATCACTATTGTAGATAACTTCTTTGTTGTTACAATGTCTCCTGTAGGTCCACTGCTACAGTTTCATTATACTCCGAAGCCAAAGGCAAACCTACACCTGGTTTTGAAATATTCTTGCTGTACCTCCTAAAAGTGTCAGTCATGTACTATTTCTTGCAAATTAGTACATTCTTTGTCTTTATTTCCCGAGCTGTGAATGAGCCTCTGTAGTCTGTCTGCGAATGCATGACCAAACTTTGCGTTTCTCATTTGAGGACATGTTTTCTGTCACTCTAAGAACCTAATCTTCAGTTTGATCCTTTTCAGGGTCTTTATCTCTGATGTCTACACAGTAGTGTCCACAACTAGTGAATTAATGTGGTACAGGTTGCTTGAACATCAAAGCTGTCATTTTCCATGTCCAAAGTAGTTCCTGCGTTTTTAAATCAAGTTTTGCTCAGTAGTAGTGGAATGTCGACTTGAACTACCTCAGTTTCAGCATGGCATTTTGTCTGTCCTATTTTATCAGGTAATTTCACTTTTCTGGTAGAGTATACTATATTTCCATCTCCAAACCGAAATGGCTTACAACTGGGAATTTCAGTTTGCAAAACCTGGTTGACTTGGTCTTGGATGAGATCCTTTACATAGCTTTCTAGCCATTTCTCTCCATATACTGTACAAATACAAGCAGTATGTGTAGTATCCCAAGGATTCAGCGAAGAAAATCTCAGAATCTCACATGGAGACGTTTGTAAACAGCGTTATATTTCTCTACATCTTCAGTTAATCTTACTTGTTCATTCTTCTTGTGAGGGCAGTCCTTAGCCCAATGAAATGTGCTTTAACAAATGGCACGGCACATCTTGACCTCTTACACATTTATCTACATAACATTACATTACCTTTACTTCTTGTTTGCAGTTTATGTTCGGTGAAGAATGCCACGTCATGGTCAGCTTGTATTACGATGAGCTTAGTTTTTCCTCCAAACATTTTTTCAGTTCTAATTCCATAGAGGAGAACGTTAATTCCGTGCACGCTGGTAATGCTATTTGTCAGTTTTTCTGGCTTCGTCAAACTTTGGCAGAACTTTGTAAATAGCAGCCATCCTCTGCAACCAATGTTACTGCCAACAAACAGGACACTATATGGTTGACTAACTTACTTTAGTCGGTTAACAGCCATTTTACATCACCAAGGTTCCCCTTTCTTTCACAAGACCCACGTTCCCCCCAGTGCATGCGCCCCCATTATCAAGCATGCAAATATTTACCGTAAATACCAGAATAGAGGGGAAACATAAGTAATTGTTTTTCACATATACTTTTAACCCCATGTTAAAAATGTGATACATTTGTACATGTCATGAATTATTTAATGTACTGTTTATATATAGCTATTTTCCAACACGCCGGCTGTATATGATTGCCTCACCTTCACCCATTCCCTTCATCTAATTGTGTGAATGTTTATAAAGATGAAAATCACATCTTGAGTGTGTCTTTGGTTTGTCTACACTCTCCCCACACAACAATTTGCAAATGTGTTATACATATATATAGTATATTGTGTTTAATAATACTCATAACAAAGGCATGTTTTGCAACATAACATTTTCAGTGTATTATTTCAAATGGTATTGCCTTTTTTCAGGAGAGATTCCGAACCTTTTTCCAGATGATGAGGTGGACAACATTATTGGAAGTGTGCGGCCAGAGGTCCATGCCTTGGGAGTTATGGATACAAGGGAAAATTGTTGGAAATTCTTCATTGATCGTGTTCGTCGACAGCTCAAGGTAGAGCAGCCAGATGCCTCATTTTGGCATATTCATGGCTAAATAATTATTTCTTGATATAATTGTCATGTTATTAGCATTCATATGTTATTTGTTTAGAAAATATTGCAAACTTAACTCAAACTTTTCTAATTGTGACTCAATTAGAAAAACTGGAAATATCCCAAAAATGTGGAACATTGCCCCCAGAGGGCAGTCAATGTAGCCAATGGGTTTCGAGATTGATTATAAACCTATACACAGTTGTGCTTTTTAAGATATCTTTTCAAATACTGATTATAAACCTATACACAGTTGTGCTTTTTAAGATATCTTTTCAAATACTGTAGAAATTAATGCGTTTTGTGTTTGACATAAGTGTGTGTGCATGATTTTGTGTGTTGTTTATTCTTATTAATTTTAGGTGGCCCTGTGTTTTTCACCGGTTGGCAGTAAGCTGCGTGATCGCAGCAGAAAGTTCCCTGCTGTGGTCAACTGCACAGCCATCAACTGGTTCCATGAGTGGCCACAGGAGGCACTAGAGTCAGTCAGTCTGAGGTTCTTGCAGGAAGTGGATAATATTGTGGTGAGAACAGTGCTTCCTGTGTATTTTCAGGCTAATTCCATAGGTATAATTGTATTCCTAAACTAACCCTAAACTAATTAACAATTTAGTGCCTAAACCATATTGTAAACAGCATACAAAAACTTTGAAATAATATTCAGCATTCTATTCCTCAAACATGTGCATCACATCTTCTTATATCTAAAATAACGTACTTCTTAACTGCCACTTCTTCTAGCCAGAAATAAAAAAGTCAGTCAGCAAATTCATGGCATACATCCACGTGAGCGTCAATCAAGCGTCTAAGGAGTACTTAGCCAATGAGAGGCGTTATAACTACACCACGCCCAAGTCCTTCCTGGAGCAAATCAAATTGTACCGCAGCCTGCTGGAAGACAAGAGTAAAGACCTCACATCTAAGATGGAAAGACTGGAGAATGGCCTGCAGAAACTCAGCAGCACCTCAGCTCAGGTTCTGCCTTGACCTCATGTCATTCACTATTTGCACTATTACACTATTCACTATCATTTTCCATATTTTCTGGACTATAAGTATCACTTATCACAAAATGTGCTGATGATAAGAACCGGTAACTTTGATCTATAAGTTATTTGTCGGTACACTAGCCAGTTTTAAATTGTCACAAATGTATACAGTGCCATTTCTAGGCTGTAGTTGGTAGCCTATGCAGTAGACAAAATACACCCATACAGAATATAAGTAACAGGCCCAGGACACTATAAGTGCCACTTATAGTCCAGAAAATACGGTACTTATTTTACAGATTTTCTCATCAAACAGTAGTTTTAGTTTGAAGCTTCTGCACATAAATAAACACAGACACACAACACCTTTTTAGCACAGATGTAACAAACTGTGAGCTGCAGAAGAAATTGGTTTTCAATAGTTTATTTTATGTGTATGTACAGTATTGGCATATGGTTTCATATCAAATTATATATAACAGTTCTGAAACCAAGACCAAAACCACAATACAAACATCCACGGTTTTGTGTCTGCATGTGTAGCCTTTTGAGCTCTCGTGTACGTTGCTGCTGTAACAAAAGCCATTTCTCATTTCACAACACTATGGGCCCTAATTTAAGGATCTAAGCGCATGGTCTAAAGTGCAAGGTGCACACTGCATTTATGGCGTGTCCAAATCCACTTTTGCTATTTTAACGGCAGATAAACGGTCTGTGCACAAGGCACAAGGTTCAAATGGATAGTACAGTACAAAAGGGTTGGACTTACTCTCTTAATTATTCATGGGTATGTTTTGGGTGTGTTTTGGGTTCGACATATGATAAACCAATCAGTGTCACCTCCCATGCCCTTTAAAAAATACAGGCGCGTTTGGACATTGGCAGATTGCTATTATACCGGCAGGTTTGTGAAAGCATTGGAGCTGACTGACTAGGCAACAGCGAGATTCCACCATGATCTATAAAAAAGGCTGATGTAGGGTACACAATCATTATGTCACATTTTACTCTTTGAAATGTATGTTTATATTTGTGCACTCCTATGCATCCCTGTGTGTGTAACAAGCAGAGTGTATGCGCGTTGTATCATAGACGATACTATCTTGAAAATCGTGTTGAACATTGAATTTTAGGCCAGGTTTTTGCTGGTCAATCGCATAATCACATTTCACTGCCTCAAAATGGCAATTCACTAGACCAGGGGTTCCCAACGACCTGGCCCCCAAAGAACTACCAACCGGGGTGTGGGTATCTTAAATAAAAAAAAAATAAAAAAACATTTACGTACAGTAATGACTAGGCTAAGTTCAACACCAGCCTCCCACTCCTGTACTGTAGGTGGAGCATATGCACCTTTCAGTTGATTGCGATCTGTATAACGAATTACATTTAGTAAAGAAATTGAAGAAGACTCAGATTTTAATCCCTAGACGTAGCAATATAACATTATTTTGTTAGTGGATAAGCGAACACATGGACAATAAAAAGCAGACAAATTTGCTAAGCTATTTTAAGGGTTCGGTAGGAGACACAAGGCACAACCTAGAAGAAGATACAGATGAGCCCCCATCAGCTAAGAAAAAAAAGTGTCCTTTCAATAGACAATATGATGAGTCCTACATAAAATATGGCTTTGGTGACCCGCATGCACCTAGCCCATTATGTGTTATATGTGGGAAAACACTTTCAAATGAGGGAATGAAGCCATGCAAACTACTTCGACACTTACAAACTAAACACCCTGCACTTACAGGTAAACCAGTAGATTATTTTGAGCGGAGAAAGAAACTTTTATTCAATACAACTTCATCTCTTGCATCGTTTTGGCTAAAGACCAAAACTGAATATTCTGACTTGTCCGTACGGGCAGTGAAAGCGTTACTGGAAAAGTCTTCAGCCCTCCCGCTGGACTGCTGTTTATCCACATTCTCTGCTGTTGATGACACCTACATTGCAGAGTTGATCTCTAGAGCAAAAGCCACCACCTTAGGTTGGTCGCATTTGATGCTTGGGCCTCTAATTGATTTGGCCTGGCCTATATTATGGTGTGGATACTACATGTAACATACAATTTTTCGTGGTGTCCTACAAAATGTACAAATTTATTATAAAATCATGTAACACTAACTCCTTTTGTCCTTGAAAAACTAACTTATTTGCATTACTGTGCATCCACAAAATGAGAGCACGTTTGTGCACAGAATTGACAGTTGTGGTTTACATTATGTGGCCAAAAGAACTTCATTGCATAGCCAAAAGTAATTCTGTTTCGAAATAGATGTCCAGTCAGGATAAACTAATGTTTTTAGATCAGCCTACCATAAGCCTATTTTTCAGCAAAGAATAAAATACTAGATTTTGGCTACTGCTGGTTTCATGGATGCTATTGTTATATACATTTTTCATGGGGTTGTCAACACTGGAAGTGCCAAGCAATGGTCATTTGACTGCTGTGAATTTTTTTTAAATATATATACACAGTATTTTGTTGCATTCCAGGACCCTACTTTCATTACTTTTTCTAGATGTGTTTGTTTCATCATAAAGTGTCAGACCTAGACAGGATAGTTTAAAGCTGTAGTGTAGCCAGTAAAAAGACTGTGGGTGTGCCTCTGAAAATTTTGGTGAGCCAGATCAAACACCACTAGTCCGTTCTTTTGTTCTTATTGTAAACGTCAACATGCCATCATTATTTATTAGACTTACAGTATCAATTTAAATAAAATTAGGCATCTGCCTACAAGCAGGGATGGGAAAAAATACATAAAAATGTATTTGAAAATAAAATACCAAATATTGTAATTGTATCAAAATAAACTACAAAATACAGCAGTCAAGCAATGTATCAAAATAAACGTATTATTATTATTATTGTTGTCATTATTATTATTATTATTATAATAAATTGTATTTTTGTATTTTAAAAATGCTAAAAAATACATTTTCCAGTGGAGCATGAAATCACTTCACAAATCTATCAATCGGCCTATTTGATCTAGCCTACCCTTCACCTATACACTGACTCAGTTGAAGGTAGTCATTTAACTTTAACAAAAATAAAACACCACTCCCTTCAATGCCATATGATGTTCCCTCAGAAGCAGCGCCCCACACATTAGAAACATATTGCAGAGGCTATGATGTTGCTCCGCCCGACTATTGCTTTCAGCTCAATTTATTTAGCTGAGTTTATAGTATGGAAACCTTGTTCTCATTAGCGTTGGGTTGGTGCGATGACGTTGAAGTCAAGCTTGTTTCAGAATGGTGGTAGAGCTTAGACGATGTAATCAAAACAGTTGTATTCACTAATGTGACAAAATGGTATTATCTTAATAAATAAAAAAGTTGCTTTAACAGAGAGCTCAGCCAAGGAAACAAAAGCAAAGTGGGGAGGGTCTTCCAAGCCGGAATCAGATTATCTTTTTGTTATGTTGTAATTTTATATACCTTTAAGTGGACAATGTTTGAGAGCACCAACTCACCCTCTGACAAATCTTGGAACCGTGATCACATAAAGCGTTCTACCCTGGATGGTGAACCAATCAGCGACCAGTGGGGGTGGCTGAATGCAATGACATTGAAGTCAAGCATTTGAAATTGTGGTAGAGCTAGATTAAGCAATACTAACAGTTGTAGCAAAAACTGATTGGTTAAAGGCTGTCCAATAGTATAAAAAATAACCAGAGGTCTAGGTCCAGTAGGAGGCAACAACTGCAAACATTCCCTAATGGAGTCCAGACCCTGAACACTTTTGGGACTACAAAACACTAAAGTATTTTGATACAAAATATTAAGCAATTTTCAACAACTCTTTCAACAACTCAAATACAAATTATAAAATACCATTTTGTATTTGAAATTTGTATTTCAAATACATATATCATAAATACTGCCCGTCCCTGTCTACAAGGGTCACATCACATCAGCGAAGTTGCGCGTAGACTACACTTTTAAAGTTTGTGAAAAGTAATAGCAACCTGACAAAAAACTTTCTTGTTAATTTGATGTTAGTGTGAAGTTTGTATGTTGGATAATGGAGGTGTAGTTAGGTGAGAAGAACTTGAACAATTATAAAGAGTAAGAAGAACGTCAGTAATAAAGAGTTACAGGATTATTTTTTAACAGCACAGTAACATCTGCTTTAATTTTATGAAGTATGTATATGTAAACATAGCTTATTAACCACATTTGTATGGTGCTGGAAAAGCTTTAAAATGCACCTTAGAATGCTAGAAAAGTGCTTGAATTTGACTTTAGAAAAAATGTAAGAATAAATCGCTGACATCCCATTTAAACGTGTAACATGTTTAGTATAATACATTTAAAAAAAATAATCAAGAGAGGTATAAGAAATATCAGTATTGATAATATGTTAAACACCTATGTATTGTGTTTCATAAATGAAACGATATGTCTGGTCCGTACCCTTGTAATATCACTTTGTACCTAAAGGGGCAAGGTGAGTCACTAGCTTCCTAGCTATAATTAGCCACTAGTAGGGCTGGAAAATATCATTATCACGATTATTTAACATGATTAATAGTATGCTGAATCTCTCCCTCCTCCATCAAAACTCGTGCTGATTTTTAAATGCCACCAGATAGCACAAACAGGACTTTGCAGAAATTTTACATTTTTTATTTTTAGCAACATAATTGTAGTTTTACCTGATTAAAGCCAAAGCAGACTGGTTGTCAATATTGCTGCTATAACTATAATTTAATTTATTTAGGGTGACAATATTTTGGTTTTCAGTAAAGAGGACACTGGGGTCACAATGGCAGCAGAGCCGAAGGGTACCCATAGTGAGAAGGCACTGTGAGGCAAAAATAGTTCACTTCACAAATGCTTCCACAACCATGCAACTGTGTTATTAAACTTTAAAGTAAGATAATACGCCAACTGTCAAATTAAGATAATATCAATATCTGCTGGACTCGAGTTGCACTTAAGTCGCACACAGACTGACTTCAGACTTGACTTGGCAATCTTACTCCAAAGAGACTCGACTCGGACTCGAGATTTGGGACCTTTTTTCATAAAGAATTGTGTGATGAAGTAATTTCCCTCCTTTATTATAAATCGCATAACATACTTCCGTCTCTCGCAGTTAGCACCTTGTGGGCATGACACAGTGACATTTTTACAGTTACGTTCGACACCACAATATGCTGGTGAAATGCTGGAAATGGTTGAGAGAAGATGGTCATTTTCTACATAGAGCATCTTTAAAGTTTTTATTTGTATTTACGATGGCCCTTTTTGTGTTTGTGTGTTTTTGTGTTAGTCCACATTGTGTGTGTCTTCCTTTTACGTGTAGCAGCATTTGGGTCGTTGTGTCTGTGCACGTTATACATTTATACACTTTTAGTTTGTTCCCTAAATTATCCTCATTTTTTATTTTTAGGGATAATGACCTCTATAATTTTTCTCTACACAGGTCGATGATCTCAAGGCCAAGCTAGCCGCACAAGAGGTGGAGTTGAAGCAGAAGAATGAGGATGCTGACAGGCTGATTCAGGTTGATATTTGGCAGAACAGTATTATTGTATGATGTCATTTGGATTTTTAAAACTCCTGTTTTGAGAACTGCTTTTAACTGGATGAAATTGCCACCACCAGAAGATTTTGATTGTTAAAGGATGACATTGTCTACATCATATTTCTTTCACGTACATACATACACACACAGACATTGTTGACATTTTTTTTATTTGTACCATGTACTCACAAATATTAGGGGCATTTTACAAACCTAGCTAGAAATAAATGTCACTCATCACATTAATGTGGTTTTCCTAAGCTTTAAGTTTCAGTCGGTGCTTACTCGTTGTACTCACAGCTACAGCAAATAATCAATTTCGGCCTGAGCAAGGTGCAGCCTGAAGGAATGTGATTTGATTATTCAACTAATAATTATGGTTATTGCCTTTGGCAGACATGTTATACTTAATTTACCATTTCAGCTATATTTCCTGTGCTCTTTGCATCTCATGCCTAAATGTACCATTTGGCCACAAACAAAAGACAGTGCTTAATTTACATATATTGACAATTTCAACCTCACCCAGCATTTGCCCAAACTACAGACTGGATGGCAAAATATGTCATTATATTCCCTGATACCCAGCTGTGTCTGCAGGTCAAGCAGCTAAAGCCTGCACCCACATTGAACACAACCATATTAACATTTACCTATGGGGGTGGCAATGACTGTTTCCCCTTTGTTCTATGCTGTATAAAAGTACAAAACATGCCTTTGTTAGGCATGTTGTCAGAAATGTTTTGGTGGAGCTTCACTTGTGAAACCATACGTTTCTCCCTTGCTGCGCACCATTGTATTATTAAAGCCTGCTTTCCTGATTCAACGCTATCCAACGACTGGTCTACGTTTTTTTGATAGAAAATAATTACTATCAAGCCCAGTTGTGTTGTCATGTGTTTTAAATGTGTTATGTATGGATGGCGGTGGCTATTACTGCAGAAGCCAAGTCTCCAATTCAGACGCACTACAGTTGTTGAGCGGTCCTGGTAGTATCTAGTGCTATTGGACATTTCCTTGAACCTGGGACTCAAGTGGCGTCTGACAGTGTCACTTACTCTGAACTGGGACT
>JAODTR010005905.1:0-11101 GCA_025399935.1 Amblyopsis rosae
TCAAATAAATCCATGTTAATTAACTACCCAACCTGCGTTTGGTTTCTGCCACCCCCACTCATGTGATTGTGACAACAACAATAGTAAATACATGACAGCACATGACACAAAAAAGTAACCAAACAAAAGCAAATAAACAGAAATACACGTCGGATCGGCCTCACCACCCTACAGTCTAACTAAAAGCCTCTTTAAATAAAAGAGTTTTCAGTTGTGTTTTAAAAGTTCCCACTGAATCCAAACAGCGTAGGAAAGAGGGCAATGCATTCCACAGCCTAGGTGCCACAGCCTGAAAAGAACGGTCCCCTCGAGTCTTAAAATGAGTACGGGGAACAATTAGAAACCTCTGACCTGTTGATCTAAGATGACGAGAGGACGTGCACAGCTGTATCAGCTGCGTGAGTTGTGATGTGACGTCATGCTAATGGACGGAAGAGGTTGAGACTGTGTCAATATGATCTGCTATGTAAAAGGTAGCAGGGTTAGCTTGCGTACCTGTATATAACGCCGTTCTGGTGCAGGAACATCAGGGCCGACGTGACTTCGGCGGCGTAGAAACGAGAACGGGCCTCATCGAACTTCCTCGACCGCTGAATTTGGAACATCAGATCCCCTCCGTTGACATACTCCATCACAAAAAACAATCGATCCTGCAGACACACGACAAGAGAAAGACAAAGTAGAGATTGACTTTGATTCAAAACCATGTTCTGTTAAATGTTGTACTGCACTGAAGACGTTAAGTGAAAAGTGAAAGGCAAACTATTATGTTACATTCCCCATAGAACACTAGCTTGCGGGACCATCCCGATCTTGTGAGCTTCCGTTTAATTTCTCGAGATATTCATCTGGAAAGCCTAGAAATCACCAATCAGCGTTGTATTGATTGCTATACGGGCGTGGTTGACGTTTTCCGACAGCAAAAAACGACTAGATGGTTCATTCCATCAACTGCCAAGTAAGTGGCAGCTTTTCAAACCGTTTCGATGGACGGTTCCCGAGATGGAATTGTGACTACCAGTCCATTTGGCATGTCAGGTTAATGGAGCATGGCAGACGGTGAACCGGATATGAGTGGACAATAACAAGTAACCCTTTGCTTTAAACATTCACTTCAATTCAAAAGAAATAATGACATTTTTTCCTAATGTGAAGCAATTAGCGTCTTTGCCTTCAACATGTTTGAACTCTGATGCAAATTTGACCCTGACAAAATGAATGCATGGAGACCAGAGACACTACATCACCATTCCCAAGCCCAAGGGTGTGACATAATAATAATAATATATATATTTTTGTAAGATTCCTTTGTGTTAAAGTCAGCTGTAAGATGTGATGATAACACTTACGATACAGTATGCATGATGAGGATGTACAGTTACCCGATGACACAAGCTAACTGTAATAACTAAGTGCATGGTTTAGATATATTTGAGTATCTTCAAAATAAAATAGAATAAAACAAATAAATACTGCTGCCTCTACTTTACAACCTCTCTCTCTCTCTCTCTTACACCACACCCTCAGAGTCCAACTCTCTAGACACTGCACATGGATTCTAAGAGGAAAAGGTCCCCTTCCTGAACTCCAGCACACTTCCTTCATATAGAAAATCTGATTGAGAGAGAGAGAGAGAGAGAGAGAGAGAGAGAGAAAATACAGTATAGTGAGAGGGTGGGCCTCCTGTGTGATATAAAAAGGTCCCTATACGCTATATGAAGAATTTATACGGAATGTGATACTGCACGATACTCAATGGGAAAAGGTGAACGCTGAAACATAATGTCACATCTAGTCTACAATGCAATACCAGCATACCACTATATAACACAGCACACATCTGTTGTTCTCGATATTTCACTGATTTCTTTGGATGCAGTGATTCCATGGATTGCAGTGATTGCAATGAGTTATAACAATAACTCAAACTCGTTTACAGTACAATATATGGAGTAAGCTAAGAGGAAACTTTTTTTCACATGCAGAATAATGTTATGAATGATATGAATGTGTATGTCGTTTTCAGGAAAGTCCACATTTTACAGATGGGCACAGAATATGCCAAAAAGGGGCTTCTGGTCTGGCTGTAGAGTAGAAAATAAAATAACTATAGTAATTATTGTATAAATTGATAATTTACCCACAAATCTAATGACTAATGCAACTAAGATAATACATGAATGATTGCGATTCTAGGTAACCACTGATTTAAGCAACTTAATCAGTTGTTTAAATTAAAGTAACAAACGATAGGCCAGTCAAACACAAAGATCCCCAGATATTTGTGCTTATATCCCTTTTTTTCCGAAAAATAAAAACTGACTCAAAACACCACTGTATGTTAAAAGACCCATATAGTATCAACTGACGCCTACCTTTTTGGTAGTTCGACAGCAATAACAATGGCTTCTGTATCATTGGCTTCAGACATAATCACAAAGTGATATGGACCTTGTGTCAGCAAAGCCCAATCATAAGGAGGTCTTGAACTATGCTAGACATCTGAAAGTGCATAGTCATTAACTTATTGAGTATTCAACAGTGGAACCAATAGGCCCAAATAGTTTTTTTGTGTTTCAAGTTATTCTGTAGACACTCCATGTTGCCCAAGTCACAAGATTATAGAGGTCAATCGTTGACTTGGCCTAGACTCTGAACAACCTCATTGGATTCCACACATCTCAAATAAGATTTTTTAAAACCTGTCTCCTGGTCTTGTCTTCAGATAAGCCAGAAGGAGCCAGAAGACTTGTTGTTACATAAGTGTGCAGCAGCCCACCTCACCAAGACCCCCCTCCCTTTGTTTTCCTTCTGAAAGCGAATTTAAACAGGATGCTGAAATAGTTTGTTTAAATGTACCCATACTGGTCCCACCCAATCAAACATGAATAAACATTTCCTGACCGTAATTATAAATGTACAGATACTGGCTTCCCTGTGCTGAAACACAAAGATGTATGAAAAAGTACATATGGTCTTACCGACCACCTACAGTATACGCACACACGCACGCACGCACGCACGCACACACACAACCATCCATTTGATTGTTATCTGACCATTATATACTGTACAGTGTGTGCATGTGTGTGTGCATGTTTGCCTCTAGTCTTAACTTGCCCCTTACATAACCTGCAACCCAAACATGTCTTCCCCCATGCAGTTCTTCAAAGGAGGTGTTCCAAAAGCCAGTTGGCAAGGCAGGGTGTACTTTTGCAAGGTGCAATTATCAAACATAAATGCTGCATGGAGAGAAACTTCTTAAGGTTGACATCACTCCACACAAGGTTGAGCAGTTTCATATGAATACATCGATGAATCAGTCGAGGCAGGAGCAACTAGAAAAGGCAGCGGAAAAGAACACCATGAACTTTTGACCATGTGCAAAACGTGAATCGCTGCCCTGTTTTCTTCGGAACATTTAAAAGTAATTACCGTTTGGTCGTCATTACAGACAAAGCTCCCCCAGTAAAGATGCAGTTAGCAATTTCATTCAACAACCCATGGCACTTGTTTTGGTTTGGACTGCGGTTAGGTAATCTGTTTAAAAATAATGAAAAATAAAAAGGACATAAATAGCTTTGATGAGCCTTTCATGCTTTAAATGATGCAGGGGAATTGTTGGGGAATGTGATTGCTGCTATTCTAACTGGTCAACAACAGTGTTTATCTGTTTGCAATGCATTGCAGAACACTGCTTGCACTTCAAAATGTTGCCTATTAGAAGCAGGCAAGGGTCTTTTTTTGTTGTTGTTTTAAATAACAACCGAAAATGGTTCTAATTGGAGGCCAGTGTGTATTGTGTGTGTGGACCTCGAGGCTGTGCAAGAAGGTTTATCCTCAATCCCCAACAGTAAAATGAAGCGCACAAACATGCAAAGGATAAAACATGTAAAGAGTACAATGTGAAAAATAATTATTGTATAGCCCGCATCAATATATTTTACGGATCTTGGCGGAATCTCGCTGTTGCCTAGTTGGACTGCTGCAGCGCTTTCACAAACCCGCTGGTAAAATAGCAAACTACCCATGAGCGCGCCTGCATTTTAAAAAGGGAACGGGAGATGACACTGATTGGTTTATCGTATACGCTACTTCCAAAACACACCCATGAATATTGAAGAGTGCAAGTACAGCCCTTTAACCATGCGCCTGGTGCAAAGACTGCTTTATACGCCTTTAATAAACTAGCAATAGTGGATTTGGACATGCCCCAAATGCAGTTTGTGCCTTGAGCTTTAGACCGTGCCCTTAAATCGTTAAAATAGGGCCCAGTGTATCTGATTATGTGGTTTTTTTTTCACGAACGTCAGATTCCTATCCTGTAAATCTCATATAGTGTTATTTATTGGGCAGCTTAATTTTTTCAAGTAAACACACCTTAATTAATGGACCGAATAATCATCATATAATCATCATATTGTGTTTATATTCTGTAGACAATATTTTATTTAGTTATTTATATTTAGTATTTAGAGCCAGATACTGCTAATTTATTATTATTATTATTATTATTATACTGAATTATAGAGTTCTGAACTGTTCCTAATCGCTATATGTTGGCTTCATAGGAGGCCATAGAAAGCAAAACGCAACATAAACACTTAGACAGTATATGGTTAGACCCTACTGCAGAATTCAAAACCTATGTTACACAATTAGAAATGTGTAAAACAGAGACCATTGTAGACACGCACACACACACACATACACACGCACACGCATAAATGCGAGCGCGCGCACACACACACACACATTCCCACGATCTTCGTTACAGGGGTCATGGCCAGGAAGTAGAGCTTAAGAATAGAATCTCCCTGGGTAGACACTTTAACATTCAACATCTCTGTAAAATAGATGGGTAATGGGTAATGATGATTGATTTCACATTCATAAAAACATTCATAAAATCAAATAACATCCCTTCAATAATACCTGAAAACGTAAAAGGTTTTAAATTAAAGTTGATTATAGAAAAAAAGAAAGTGTGCTGTTTTCCATTCTTTCATGGCAAAGGGATGAAAAACAGCACACTTGTTAACTTTTATACCTCAAGTGTGGCCGGGGCCACCGTTTCCCTATGAGGAGGGCTGTAACATCTGTCCTATCGTAACATTACACTGTGTGGGCGGGGCCACCGTTTCCCTATGAGGAGGGCTGTAACATCTGTCCTATCGTAACATTACACATTAAACTTTTTTCTCTCTCATCGTGACCCCTGGAACTAGCCGAAAGATACATATCGGCACTTGAAAATCCTCAGTAGACACCCTACACCGCCGGTTTGAGTTAATTTGTGCTGCATTTCGCAGCACAGCTCTGCTGAACTTCAAACTGACAAATGGTCAGGTTGAATAATGGTCTAATCAGCTAAATTGACTCAAAACATCTGTGTGGGTGGACGTGGACTTTGACATTGTCGCAGTGAAGCACGAGATTCTAATGAAGAATTGTGAAAAATTGCTCTTTTGCGCAGAGAGTGGAAACTGTCCCATTACACATTTAAACACACACACATACACACTCACCTACAACTACAGCTGCACGCATGTGCACACACTCACACACACACAAACATTACATACAAACTATGTTTCGGTCTGAAGTGAAGAATCGTCACCTGTTAAGACATTTCACCCGCTGAGACCCCTTGTAATGTCTAATATCACACACAGTAAAAGATATCACTGACTTGACCAACTCTTTGAGCTTCAAAGTGCTGTAGAGGATGGTGATTCTAATATAGACAGTGTCTGAAACGGATCATTTTTAACACGATCCTGATCATGAGGATTCCTCCTCTGATGAAGAAATGGCTGGAAATATATAAAATATAGCCTGGTCTTCTATGGACTGGACTGGTAAATGGACTGCATTGACATAGTGCTTTTCCAACCTACCGGCCATTAAAAGTGCTGTACACTGTTGCTTCACATTCACCCAATTACACACATCCATACACCGATGGTGGTGTTGGCCATGCAAAGTGGCATCCTACCATCAGGAGCAGTTAGGGTTACAGTAGGTGTCTAGCTCGACAATTGGCCAGGAGGAAACAGGATTTGAAACTGACTATCCAATCACCCGTCGCCCAGCTCTATACCTCTGTACCACTGCTACCCTTATACCCCAATTGATAGTCAGCGTAGAATGCAGGCTCAGAACATACTCAGAATGACCCCAGGGCCAACTAAATCAATAAACAGCATCTCCTTGCTTTTGATTCGTGTCTAACATGTTGTCACATATTATCACAACAGTAAAGCAGACCATTGTCTAGAACAGGGGTTCTCAAACTTTTTTGGGCCAGGGACCCCTTACAGGAGAGAACGTACCCCCTCATAATCTTATCACTTAAAGGCATGGTCAGTTAATCTTGCTAACTTCGAGGTCAAATCAAAACAGTATCGCTCCGCGGTAACTAGCTTACGTTTCTCTGTGCTCGTTGACTCCGTAAATTGTTGACTCCGTAAATTGGACCATAAACAAAGTGGCGAACAACAAGGCTATAAGGACTTTGATATGCTTCCTACCATATATTCTTAGATGCCATTGGAACTGTCTTATAATCATATTTTCTAAAATTTGCCAAAGTTTGATTTGATCTTCACTTGATTTTGTCAATCAAATTAGAGGTTTTATTGGCCAAACGCTAAAGTGGTTGGGGGTAATGGACAGAATATGGGGTTACATTAACACAAATAGTCGCCAGATATGCAATTTAATGTATAACTAATTATCTAGAAGAGCTAGGAACATTCAAAAGTATTATTTAATTTATATATATATATATACACACACACACACACACGCACACATAATATATTCAAAAAAATCGATTTCATGGGTTGAAAATGGCTCTACCTCTGGTTAGAATCATTGGAAGCCCTTGCTACAATAAATGTTTTAGCCATTTACAGTTATAATATAAAGTGATTTACGACAAGGAGGCAGAGCAGGGCAGGTCCCTTTACTGCTTTGCAGGCAACTGTCACATATTGGATGCGGACTATGATGGCCAGTGAAGGTCTCAAAAGAGGGGGGTTGAATACCAGATGTGCTGTAGTCTAATCAGCTGCATTAACTCAAGCCACCTGCATTGGCTTCAACAGTTAACACTGTCTGTGTTTACTGACTCAATGTGAACAACATGCTACCGATTATCACATGCACGTTTCCTTCATATCTCTGACTTTGCTGTCGACACAATGTGTTTCAACTGTACTCTTATGCTTTAAAACACCCAGAGGAAAGGTTTGTGGTAACTGTGGTGCTTCCTGGAGTGAACCCTGCATTTCCCATGAGCCTCCCTGCTCCTTGAGCTTCATCGACTCTCTGGCAAAGAAAATTATTGAGATACAGTACATATCAGTAATATATAAATCAATATGGTTGAACTAGTATTAAACCAAGCAAATGACGAGCCAAGCGCACCAGCAACCCAACTTAGAAAACCTGCAGAATAATCTTTTAATCAACCTTCGCTTTTACTTCCATGTTTATTGGCAGTAAAAGAGCCCCCTGGCTAACTCTAACGCTCAACCACCTCCTGAGGTTCGCAGTGATGGCAAGCATCTCCCTTTGTCCCTGTAATTAGCCCTATGTCTCTGTCAGTTAGCATCTCCTGATGCCTGTCCATCTCTATCCCTTTCATGTCCCTCTCCTCTGGAGAGGAGAACAAAGGTTCTTTGAGCTACCTGGCAGGGGTCTGGCTGGTGACTGGTCTTTCTGATGCAATAGCTCATTAAAAAGAAAAAGAAAAAAATTCACTCACCCCATCGCACCTCTTTTTTCACACTTCGTGCATCCGTTTGGACACACTGTTGTTTGTTCACTTTCGTGGAAATGTACCCCGGCTTGTCGGGAACTTTCTCTTCCACCTGTGACCTCAGTCTCGTGTGCGGCCTGGCGTCCCGGTGTGCTCCGTCCAACGAGGCCCGTGTTGTCGGGCTGCTATAACGGCATTTGCATGTCTCTGCGTAATTAGGGCGATGTAGGCACGGCCGCGGCCCCGCCGTCGATTAGCAACCGAAGGGAGGACATAGGTCACTCAAAGTACAGAGATATTCTCGTGTGTGTGTGTGTGTGTGTGTGTGTGTGTGTGTGTCTGGCCCACCCACTCAAATAACATGTCATCACTCCTGCTGAGCTGTGGAGGGAGCGTGCCTCTGCAGCCATTGTTGGTGGGTGGGGTACTAGCATCTGTTGTTAAGGTGTCATTGCAGAAAATAAACCACCTTTAAACCATATAACTATTGTAGAGCTGAGGTGAATTGTGCTATGCTAAGTACACATTATATACACATACACATGATGTATATTATATCATATACATAATTTTTATTAGCATCTCTTGCTAAATGTTACCTGAGTGTGTGCAAACTCCTGCTAAGTTAAACACAACGTGTACAGCAGGTAGAACTAAATGTATCTTAACCATTTTGGATTTCACATGCGCTGCTTGGTTTCACAGTGATCAATTCCCACTTACTTACAGCACCATGTGGGGTACCGACGGTGCGACAGGAAGATTCAACATTGTAAAGTTCTTATGTCTTTCTCTCCACATATGTCCCAAAGAGACGTTCAACACACCTAAAGGGGAATAAGCTGCACTTCAAAAACAACCGTGTAGCCTCAACCATAGTGCGTTTAAGACTCAGCAGGTAATGCAATTATTTAATGAGCTTTTATATTTAAATGTTATTTCCTCTGCTTGTTCGGAAATTACAAACGGCAATTAAATTTTAAGGCCAATAAATGCTGCTGAGTTGTGAACTGAGAGCACAATATGTAAGACAAATGTGATTGTCTTGTCAACACTAAAGCCACATACAGCCATGCAAATACTGCAATTTTAACAGTTAATATCGTATTTCTCTATTCCCATGAACCCATATGTCTGTAAAGACAATGTTGTACAATAGTGATTAAGTTAGTCAGATTTACAGATTTGAACTACTAGCTGCAGTAGGCCAAGCGGACATAAGAAGACACACTCCAGCGAGGTTATGCTGGAGTGAACACCGTAGTGTGGTGTGTGTGTGTGCGTGATTATGGTGGTTATGTGTAACCGTGGTGAGTAGAAAGCTGAATGTCCCTGGGTGCTTGTAATGTGTACTGGCAGACACACACCACCTATGGAACACACTATGGATCAGACATTATGATCGAGAAACAATCCCCCTATATATATGAACTTCTAATCACCCTCACTGCAATCTTCAGTAGCACAGGTGCTTGTTCTACAAACAGACAGACAGACAGACAGACAGACAGACAGAGAGACAGATAGATAGATAGATAGATAGATAGATAGATAGATAGGTCTAAAGAACTGGATCTGTGTGTCTTTGAATATTGGAACTGATTTTATGGTATGTGTGTTTATTTTGTGCCTGCGTGTTTGGGGAAACGGCAGGAATAAATAAATTGAAAGGGAGACGCCATCATTTGAGCTGAGCTTTCCAGAACATTCTGAAAAAACAAACAACAATGTCCCTCGATGCTCTCTACCATCCACTCCTCCTCCGTCTTTTTAGGTTTTTTAAAAACATTTTAACATCCATTCCACACAGTGGGTGACACATTAAGTTGCATTTACAGCTTCCTGAATCCTCGTAAGATTGTTATTTTTATTCACAGCCGGCATTAAAGCGCTGGGTGAAAGGCATTTGATGAAATGGAGGGAGCGTACTGTACCATTAGTAGGTTGATTTGTGTCCAAAATGATACATTTAGAAAAAGATACCTGATACCCAAAATAAACAAAGCCTTGGTAAATAACTCGGTAACAAAGGTTTGCATTGATAGTACATACAAGTTAACATCTGCCTGGCCTCTGTCAAGCTTAACTGGCAGTCAAAAGACTTGGCACCTGACACGATCTGTCCTTATACAAGGTGGATAAACCTCATGGTAAAACACCTGGAACAAATACACACTCACTCAGACACACACACACACACACTTCCAGCCTACAGACGTCCCTAAAGGAACACTTACGCAACAAACAATAGACAAAACAGTGACCTACGGAGTTGTTAGCATTAACAAATAACCACCCACGGCTTCCCTTTGTGTGTGTGTGTCCGTCATCATCCACATATAGCTGCTGCTAGTCACATTTAACAGCGGAAAACCGCAGTCAGTAGATCAGTCCCTGAAATGCGGCCATTTTGATTTGGACTTCTGGGCCAGTGGCAATCACTGTAACTTTTTGTACATTTCAAGCCACAACAGCACTATCAGGAGATCTGATGCAGCAGACAAGACTCGCAGTGTGTCTAAAAGTAGTGGCGTTAATCTGAGAACAGTCTGCTGTCGGGCGTGTGACATTCTTCTTCTTGTGAAATTATGTACCGCACCGATCGCCACTGTAGATATGCTTCTTTTTATTGTTTACTTAATGTGTCCGTGCTCCTATATGAACCTATGTGAACCCATCATTTATTCCTAATTCCCGATATCACCGATTTCTCCTGCTGTTCAAGTAAATAAAATAAAAAATATCTAACTAATTTGTTTAAATACTAAAAAGGTTTCAGCTCACACAATGTGCTGTACAGCAAACAACCTCTATGTTTCATATTAAGTGTAACAGTTTGACGAGTCATCACCGTACAAACATGAGCTGATGTTGCCCCCTGGTGGTAAATCTGTGTAATTAACATTAATACCATACCAGTGCCTTCCACATTATTCATACCTGGCACAAAACAATGTCAAACACACCCAATTGGACCCACAGCCTGAGACTCCAAGGTTCCGAGTGTTTGTGTGTATGTTTGTGTGTGTGTGTGTGTGTGTGTGCATTAACCCTTTATAGAGCACTCATTGAAATACTTAAAACGTCAACCCTAGTGTATTATTGGAAGACATTATTAATGTTGTCACCGTTTTCAAAATGTCAAATTTTTATGGTGCAAATCAAGGTCTGTTACTTTTTTCCAAAAAGTGTATACACACACACACACACACATATATATATATATGTATATATATATATATATATATATACACACATATACATATATATACACATATACACATATACACATATATATATATATACATACACATATATATATATACATACACA
>JAODTR010005906.1:0-11099 GCA_025399935.1 Amblyopsis rosae
GTGGAGACATATTTATACACAGTCCAATGGTCCAAACCTTAATAATTCATAAGCATGAATTTCCAATGGTGGCGTGGTTAACAGCTGGATCACTACACAACACTAGCAAATCTGATGATTTCCACTCTTGAAATTTGTCAACAGTCCCAGAAAAATGTTTTTATAAAACAGCAGCAAACAGTGCCCTAGGCCAGAGGTCCTCAAAGTGAGGATCACAAGATGATTTCTGGAGATGACATAACATTTTAACATGATTAAAAATAGCATATTTTAGATATAATTGTGAGTAGTAGTACAGTTGATGCATTACTTTGATGCAATCTGCTGCTAGCCTATATTAAAATACTATCAAATAATAGTTATTATGGGGTTTGCGAGCTGAAAGGGTTGGGAACCCCTGGCATAGGTGACCCCAAAGATTGTATATTGCATACAGTAGCTATACCATCCTAAAACCAAAATCAGATTGTGTGGTGATGAAACATTAAGATGCAGCGTGATGTCTATCAACACCACAGCACCTCCTCCTGCTTGTCTCCTCACCTACTCACTATGCACACGTACGTGTGCAACATATGTACGTGGCAATGAGTCCCTACGCATGGCCAGCACTGGCCAGAGAAGTATGAGCAATGGACTCAGATCAGCCTGTCTTTCTGCTATCTAACTGGTATGCTTCCATTAACTTAAGTCCCCCCACCACAAATTTATTTTTTGAAAATAGAATGTTAAACAAGAAACAAGCAATGCTGGAGAACAAATGTAAATGTGTACACCTAAGCTCTGCCCCCAACATTGATCACACATGGCTATGGCTGGAATAGTGTTGTGTGATGCACTTTGTTTGTTTTCCACACAGGCCAGGACTGTGTAGGAACACCACATTCTTTTATAGCAAACACACATAACTGACAGCAAGCAGACAATGAGGAAATATTTGTTGAATTTCACAGTGTATTGTATTATAATTGTATATTTAGTCTCTGTTCTTGCAGGACTGTTTGGGCATGGAGAGGTCTTCACACTAGAGTGACATCTCCCTGACTTTCATATTTCAACAGTAGCACAACTGATAACGTTACTGTGGAGACGGCTTCTCTTGGGTTCATATGCAGCTTACATGAACGCATTCCCATGCACCACCCGTCACCGGGTAGACTGAAAGACAGAAATATTCATGAAGAATATTGTTCTTATTTGGAATGAAATGTTGGAATTATACTTGCTTACTGGCGTAATGTTTGTATTTAAGGCCCTAAATTAGTTAGGTTTTCATGGATTTACCTTCAGAGGCATTTAAATCCTGCACATGTGCAATAGAAAATGCATAATATTATATTTGATATCCATCCAGTTCAGGATAATGAATTACCAACAACTAAATTACAAATAACAAAAACTAATTTAAGTAAATTATGTTCTAATAAAAAAGCTAATGTTTAAATTTTTTGGTTTGTTTCTCCCAAGCAGTGGCATTTCAATATGAATTCTGATCCTGTGCTAAACTGTAGAACACAGATTTGGTTAGACTGCCAAAAGACCATTTGGTCTTTGTCTGTTGGTGCGACACTCTTCCAAATGGGCACAGACACATTTGCCTTTCCCAAATCTTATGCCCACAAGCAGGCATGCATTCATGTACGCACGTACGCATGTGCATGCGCTCACGCGCATAGACAGTGCTGTCACAAATTATTGTGGGAATAAAACTAGCTACTACATCTGCAAGTCATGTAGCCTATATGTGTTTCCCCAAAATACATTCATGCTTATAGGTTACCATGCAGTAGAGTCAATGTTTCCCTTATATATATTTACATTTAGAATAGTTTAGTGGAAGAACAGAATGACAGAAGGTCAAACAGAATGTGTTTGACCTTTGAGCACTGTGGCTTTGGCAAGTATTTTTTTTATCAAATTACTGGATGTCCAAGGTTAAATGCTATCTTTCTGCACCCAACACATGCTCAAGGTAAGAGCCAGGAAGGCCTATTTAGGCCATAGTGGGAAGTATGGAAGCAGGGCCATTAGCTCTAATATAGCATGAGCTCTGGGACATTTTGGTTTTGTATAGGCAAGGTGGATGTTTTAGCATTGGTCACTACAACTGGCAATCCACAAGTGTAACGTGCATGCACACATCTGTATGATAATGTTACGATATGAGCCTCCCACCTAGCACTACACATCTGGGACAAGTAGCCCTAATAGTCCCAACCGTAAATATATTCTATGTTAACTGCTCAGTTAGAACATTCCTACCTGGCATCCCCTGCAACATAAATAAATGATAATTTAACATACACCTAAAGTCATTTTCGTTTAAATGCTTCGAGTTAATGCTTATAATAGTCATGGATTGAAGTTGAAACTAGCCTACAGTATCCTGCTACCATGTGAGTTTAGCAGTTTTGTAGCTATTGAGAACCCCTTGGTCTCCACCGTCAAAGCTGCCGTTCTCGCTGCAGAAGGCGACCAGCTTCTCGTGCATCTCATTGGACGCACGAGAAGCTGCTTTCATTGCTTTTAAAAAGTTGCACAAATCGAATAACGTGTAGGGCCTAGTTAATTTACCATGTTGTTAAGAACTACTAGCTAATATAGTCTAGGTCTACTGGTAAAAACTCTTAGGTTTAATAAGATGTGAGAAGTGTCCTTTTAAATCCAACAGCCTATTCAACTCTATCATATAGTCAGAAACCAGGACATCTAGAAACAGAAAATCTGGGCACCAGAAATTAGAACGATGTAACATTAATTAATGCTTTTCTTTCAATGTATGTATGAGAAGTCTTGAAAAAGAAAATTCAGGCACCAGAAATTAGAAAACTGTAATGTTCATGGTAAATGCTTCTTTCCAACACTACATGAGTAGATAAGGTAACTAATGATATTTGTGTCTTTGCAGTCATGAGCATGTTGGAGCTAAGCATTAGCGCAATATAAATTAGTTCAATATATGACATATAATTTCTAACGGCTTCTAATGTGTCCATGATTAGCCTGATTTGGGAGCAGACAATTTGTCCAGATAGTTACAGTTCCTACATATTTAATACACAGCTCTCTCCTCTTACTAATGGGGTGCAAGATAGATGTGCTAAATTGAATAGAGGTTCCTGGTATAGTTGATAACAAGGAAACTTGTTGAATAGAATTATATATGCTATAAATGCTCTATGAGAGAGAAAGAGAGAGTGAGGGAGAGCGAGACACTCATTCACACACCTATCCCACATGAACAGACACATTTACACAGTCATTTATTCAACTCAAAATGTGTGACTATTCTTTTTTTAATTTTATTATTATTATTTAAAGTAGACCTATTATACTCATTATTATGTTTACGTTCTGAGTAAATTTTTATTTTTTTATAAAAAAGCATTATTTTGGTTCTCAATTTTTGTGTTTCATATATTTGTTTCAAGTAGGTTGAGGCTATGTTATGCATGGGTTGGGAAACAATGGAGAAAATATATATATATGTATATCAGATACCATCAAGTGTGAATATCAGTATATGAACATACAATCTGCCAAAATAAAATGTATAAAAATGGTCTACATGGCATATAAATGGCATAAACAAAAAATAAAAATGAAACAACATTTTGTTTAAAACTGTCGTAACCTTAAACATATGCACAAGTTGAGGTCTTTTTCTTTAGGACATACTGTATATGCCAATCATATTTGCATGTGGTAGCCAGGCACTACAACAGTCTGGTACTCCTCTTACCTGTTTATATAATATAAGCATTAGAATTGTTATCATTCATAACCCACACATACACAAAAAGCCTGTGTTTATTGTTCCTCCTTTCTAAACGCATCCATTCTTCAGCAAAAAACCCTAAACCACCTTATCTACCCCAACCCACCCCACTCCTGACAGCCCATATTGGGATATTCCCGCCACTGCCAACACAAAACGTGTACTGTGCCAAGTCTACAAATAGGGGACGTTATTCAGGGGCAGAAGTGGGTGCCAAAATCGACACCAATCTAATATGTAAATTATTTATTGGCTGTTAGCGCGACATCGCTCCAGTGTTGGAGTGTCACCTGCACACCACCTCTCTGAGGACTTGCTGTTCTAAGGGGCTTAGCTCCTTAAACCTTCTAATTAAAACCAGAAATCCCTTAGCCAGTCGCCCAGATAGAGGCCTTATCCAAAAGCACATTATTAGGAACCTAATGGGGAGGGAATCTTGCATCCCACACCATCTGTGACCCAGGATTTGCACAGAGGAAGAGAGAGTGAAATAGATTGTGTGGCATTGTGTGTCTTTATGTGTGCTTTTGTGTTGAGGATATGTGTGTTTCTTTCTGTACAGTATGCCTGTTATGGATATGTGTCTGCATGCATGAAGAGGTAGAAAATATAGAAAAGTTTGACAGAGAAGGGTCACACAGTTCCATTGGCGAGAGGTGTGAGAAGCTTGTCACTGCCCATAGCTCAACACAGATATATCAACATAAGTATAGGCAGAGCATTTTTCACTGGTAATTACAGGAGGTTGTCATTAACAAGCTATTCATTTATTAAATCACATCTGGAGTCCCCAGGAGTATGTTTGCTTACTGACCCTGTTACCGTATAGCAGCTCGTTAGCCAAAGTTAACAATCAATAGCTCCCCACCGAATACTGCAGTGGCTTTCAATGTAAGGGTAATGGGATATTTGAATTATTACAGTGCCAAATTGATGAAATAAAAATAACAATAATATAATCCCATCCCATTTACTGTAGGTTCCAGTTACATATACAATACTTCTTTCTGGTATTTCTTTTACACTATACTTTTAGTCATATTGGCATATTATGTTTTGTGAGGTTAAAATATTAAAACATTTTTAGAGTAAAACATTTTTAAAACAATAAAGATATTATGGGGGAAAACATCAAAAATGTTGATATCATTTCTATTTTGTCAATAAAAAAAAAGATTTGCTATTGGACACTTTGTTCCTATATCATTGACAAAGCCTCATGTGATGTCTAGTTATCCAGCTTTACCCTAAGTATGTATAGCCCTATCAAGACTTACAAATACAATCAGTCTCAAGGCGGTCATTGACACAAGAATATACAGACAGAGACTCAATGCATTACGCAATACGAAAATTACGCAATATATATATATATATATATTTTTTTTTATTTATTTTTTTTTTTTTATTTATTTATTTTTTTTTTTCAAAATTGAGAATAAGGCTTGAAATTCTAGTTCCCAAACACCACAATGACAGCAATTATTACCAACCATATGCAGAAACATGGAATGGATACATGCAGTAACTGAACATCCAGCAGCATGCATGCAGGATTATAAAATCAACTAACACCTCAACCAACAGCTGGAGCTAATGTTGACATAAGTGACATTAAAATAGACATTTCTGTCACCTGTAGCATAAACTACCCTGTCAAGTGTCAGTATAACAAACCTAGCCCTGTGAGTAAACACTTTCCTCTTCTAGAAAGTCACAAGACCAGTGCTCTTTATGTACTGGTAGACCAGTAGCAGTGACAGAAGATTAATACGTTTATCCTTCTGTCACTATATGTTTTTATTTTATTATTTTATTTAGTTCTGTTTCATTGAGCTTTGTAACATGGACTTCCCTATAATAGCCTACTCTATGTGTCAAATTCATTTCGTATGTTTTTATATTTCATTTAATCTGCCGGTACTGCTAATGTGAGTTTATTATAACCATAAGCATTAACATAATGGCATTTTTTAAAATGTGTATCTTAACCTCAATAAGACACTTGCTTTCTTTGCATTATGCATTTGCATTATGTTACCCTATGTGGTTGGACAATGCATTGTGTCTCGGGGGTGTCTGGTCGGTATAAACCGCGTTTTGCAGAGTTGCAGTCAGTCTTCTCTGGAGCAGTGTCAACTTCGTCACACGTGCCACATGGCGCTCTGGTAGCACGGTCCATCAACATCTATTGCACGAACAAACTGTTCAAAAATCTTTCTTATCTCTTTATTATCATGTTTTTACCACACATTTTGTTTATTTCTTTCGACATATTTGTAGTCTTTATTTTTCAACCCTCTTTCATTGTCAGTTAACCATTCATTTATATTATTACATACATTATATTATTACATACATGTAATAAAAAATTTCAACGTTTCAACCAGAAACGCGAATAAGAATAAAACAGAATAAAACGCGGTGGATATGGCGTAGGTTTGATTTGATTGACTCCTTTATTTTTGGTATAAAACTAAGTTTTCACATATTTGAAAGACGTTAAAGTCGTGGGTTGGCATTAATGTACCGGTAACCCTGAAACACTGCAGGAATTCACAAAATCTTTTGAGTATTAAAATATGCCGAAAAGCCACATCAAGGAACATCAATGGGTTTGCATATTGTGCAGTCTGTCATAAACATTTAATTTTAAGGCAATACATTTTATTGAACTATATATTAGACAGCACCTATACTGAAAACAAAACGCAACAGCAAAGTGTTTTTACGCCTGACTTGACAAGTGCAGCAAATAATACTGTTAGAATTGGATGTGTTTATAATTAGGCTACTGACTAAGTGTACATCGTCCTTGCTTTGTTTCATGAGTGTACATGTCAAATGTTGGCCTTGAACATCTAAATGTAAAGGTTTTTGGCCTATATATAAATATACTGGCGATTTTCTTGAATTTCCCCAAATATACACGTTACTTTATGTACAATAATTCGATCAATAATTGACACAATAGACCTATTACACAGACTTCATACTAAACTAAAATATTACGGCCTATTATTGAATCACGGGCCTATTTGTTTGCAAGCATACACATTTCAATAGTTTGCCTTTCTTAAACAGTTAATTTAATTGTGACATTAACAATCAATAAAGCGCAGCTTTAGGGTGACGCGTTTATTAAAAGTGTCGATTCTATATTCAATCATTGTAGCTATTTGTTTAGGTTTTGTTTTCTCTATTGAAGTGAGAATTTGAACTGCCTTCTTTTCGGTGTACAATTTATTGCATAGACACATGTTATTGCTGTCTGACATAGGCTTACCACATTTTAAACCGGATCAGAAAAATATAGGTTTGTAAATAACGTTTCTCATGTGCATAATTGATGCACAATTTGTGTGGTTGCGGTTGGGGGTTATTTGTATGTGTCAAATATTCTGTGTAATTATTATTTAAATAATTGCAGACAGAAAAATAGCTGTTTATTTTCGTAGTCCACACTTCACCGTGTATTCAATGACAAAGCGCGTTTTGTCGTTATCAATCTATTAAAATGATTTAGATGGCGCGCAACATGGCTAACACCATTGCGCCTAGTTCTACATTACAAATGTGTTCTTTGTGTGTTTTTCTTTCCCAGAGAGCTAGTTAATGTGTTTTCTAATGCACACCATTTTTTAATTATGAAATGGCGTGTTTAACAACTCGTCCTGCACTGGATAGAATTGGCTCCGGAGGTGAAGGTCGTATGGCACGTGAATGTCTCCAGCGGGGCCCCTCGCAGTGGCCCCTTGTCCGAGGGCTGAGCCGCGACTGGACGCCACCGCACAGTAGCGCATGTAGTGGCAGCTCTTGCTGTAGTCCGACGGCTCTTCGTGTTTGAGCGAGAAAATTCCGTTGACGTTAAGCGGGGGGCTCTGAGCCCCTCCGTCAAAAGCAGGGCTTGAGCACTCTGGTGATGCGCTCTCATAGAATGTTTCGTAGGTTCCGCAGTATGCGCCGTAGGACTGTAAGGTTTTGTTGCTGTCCATGGTGGCTCCGTGAACTGAGGATCCCATTTCGAATCCGTGGTGAAGGTAAGGCGGGTAGATGGCATCAAAGGGAGCCCTGCTGCCGGTGAAAGAGGCCTCGCCGTCATGATCTGTGATGAAACTGCGGGAGTTCAGCTGCAGGCAGCCGGCTACCAGGTTCGTGGTGGGCTGGGAGAGACCCTTACAGAGAGTCTGAACGAAGGTCAACAGGTCCGGTCTCTTCCCGGTATTGAGGATTTCCGAAAGGGCCCAAATATAATTTTTCGCCAAGCGCAGAGTCTCGATTTTAGACAGTTTTTGTGTCTTGGAATAACACGGCACGACCTTCCGCAGGCTGTCCAGGGCGTTATTCAGGCCGTGCATGCGGTTGCGCTCCCGCGCGTTGGCCTCGATACGCCGAAGTCGCACCCGGTCTAGGCGGGCCTTGGTCATTTTCTTCTTCCGCGGGCCCCTGCGGCGCGGCAGGCCGTTTTCGTCGTGGCTCTCAAATCCCCTATCTTCCTCACCTTCCCTCTCTTCGTCCTCTTCGTCCCTCTCCGATTCTTGCACTTCCAGAGCCAGAGTTTGACTGACCTGGGTTCGCCCGAGAAGGTCCGCCTTGATCATGGGCTCGTGTCGGGACTTACTGACCTTGTAGTCTAGAAAACCGCTCCTGTATGAATTCGCCGGCATGCTGGACGTTGTCTTTTCATACGGCAATGTTGACATATCTCCCTCCATGTGGGGGAAAGAAAAAAAAGTCCAGGTTAATGTCTGGATCTGAATATCGATATAACTAAACGGATCGAAAAAATATATATATAATACTATGAATGCCTTCTAAAATAAATATAGGAAGCTGCAGTTTAATTTAATGAGTAGACCCTTTATAGCAGACCGTCCGAGTGGCCTCCTCGCACCCCTAATTGGCCATTGCCATCAGCGGATTCTCACCTGTGATTTCAGATTTGGCTAAATTCCAGAGCGCCTCACCCCGGTTCCACTACACCTAAATAGCGAGACCCGTCAGCTCTCGCGATGCGATTCCCATGTGGCGTTCCGCCGGCTCCCTCGTCTTACCCTCGTCTGTTCTACTCCGATCTCCTCTCCCTGCCTGCTTCGTGCGCTCTATCCCCCTCTTTATCTGTCTATCTCTCAATTCGCGCCGCCTTTGAGAAATGGCACCGATATGCCAGCCAGAAGAGCTGGTATACCCGCCTGCGCCATCTGGTAGGCGACTGACGTCGTACGGGCAGGTTTGCTCACGTAGTTTACCGCCTCACCACCACACCCCCGTCCTTGAGGGGGATTTAATCTACACCCCCTCTCTCCCTCTGCCCCTCTCTCTCCCTCCCTCTCTCTTAAATACCCGATCATCTAAAGTAGCACGCCCCTGCCCTTTTCTGGAAGGCGCCACATGTCTTCCCCATGGACCAATTTGAATTCCTACACGAAAATTTGATTACATTCAAGGTGTCATGCATTGTTGCGGAATTGATGTAGGCTATATTTAAATCAATGTGTTCAGATGTAGGCTCATAGGCGTCACATTTGTTAGAATGAACGTCATGATCTGTGATGAAACTGCGGGAGTTCCGCTGCAGGCAGCCGGCCACCAGTTCGTGGTGGTCTGGGAGAGACCCTTACAGAGGGTCTGAACGAAGGTCACCAGGTCCTGTGTATGTCGATATTGAATACCAAGTGTGCCAGCAGGCAATGCGACTTAAGCCTACATTAGGCTACATCTTTACACGTTGTTATTATAGGTGCATAGTTCAGTAACAAAGACAGCAACATGTTTATGTGTGCATTACTCTACAGTGCACGATAGACAGCTTTTCCATGACTATGTTTTCAAATGCAGAATTTTGTAATAGGCCTAACTGACATCTTGACAAATAGTGTAGACTACAGATGATGTTCGTTTTATAGAATAGGCAATACGCTCTATGGATCATGCACTCAACCAGCCCTCAAACATACAGTACATATATCTTTTTATTTGTTACTTATTTATTTGTAATATACAAATATACAATATATATATATATATATATATATAGTATATTGTAATATACAAATAAATGCCAAATCAATATATTTACACACACAAGACAGGCTATAGCATTCTGATGCTTGGTGTTTACCAACACCCTCACCTCCTCCCTGGATGTCTCATCTGGCGAGGGTCTTTCTGGTCCAGTGGACACAACACAACATCTGATGAGTCAAACTCCCATTTCATACTAATCACTCCACTGCCTTAATTGCAAATGCAAATATGCAAATGTATATTAATTAATTATTCTGGTAATTAGTTATCTGCTCTTCTTTCTGGGCAATACATCATTGTGTGGCAAGACGAGAAAAACCCGCCCCCATGCCATTTTCACATAAAAAATGTAACAATTTGGCCTAGTATAGCCTACATGCACACATGGGTGCGTGCACATGCACACTTCCCCACAAATACACAGGACATTTACAGTAAACCTTAAGACACACACTGCTGTGAATTAGTGTTTAATTGAAGAGACTGTGTTTGTGTGTGTGTGTGTGTGTCAAATACACAGATCATTTCAATTTGTTTTAGATTAAAATCATTAGGCCTTGTTTCCCGCTCTTTCAGAAGTCAGCAAAATGTAAAACCAGTTCATACCTTGTGTCAGATATAAAGTGGTATTCCAGTTTGTTTACCTTAAATATATCTGGCCATCGGCCATGGTATCACACAACTTGCAAAACCTTCCTTAAGCACATCCACTTGTTTTTACAGAGTGGATTCAAGTATGATTCAAGTAAGTAAAATGTCTTCATTATTTCTGTTTTTGCAATTACTATGTCTACAACATATTTAATATACTGTGGAATAATGTATTACATTGGATTTTGAGCTTGTTATGTTTTTTATGTAATCCTGCAACCAGTGGCGCAGGAGATGTTTTTCAGGTGGGTGGACGAAAGTGTGACGAAAAATGTCTCAAATTTTAAGCCTGTACAACTATGCTTTTAGTTGTTAAAAACAAACAAAACATTGGAGTGAAATCTGTCCCACCCAGGAATTGAATCCCGCTTCCCCACGTGAAAGACAAACGCATTACAAGTTTGCCACCAGAAAGTTACTATAAATAGCCCATCGAATGTGTTGAAGTATTTGAGAGTAATATTTCCGTAATTTATGGTTGTAGCACAATTGTCTTGACATCGTTACACATGGTTATGACATAGGCTAGACTACTACACTGGTCAACAATACATGCCATTATATATCTCCCTCCTCTCCGGGAACCATCACCTTATCGTGGTGGAGAGGTTTGGGTGCCCCCATGAACCTGAGGGCTGTGTTG
>JAODTR010005907.1:0-32158 GCA_025399935.1 Amblyopsis rosae
GGGCTTGTGGACTCAGCGGGAGAGAAGCTCACTGCTGATTGGCTCGCGGACCGCGCGGACAACGAGAAACGCCACCTCGCGGCTCAGCGCACTTCCATTGATCCGGCCAGCCCCCTGCTGACAGCTCTAGAGGCTAGTCGCGATTGCTGATGCTGCCACGGTAATCCTGGTACACTCAAGTGGAGACCGCCTGGCACGCGGGGGGAAAGAGGGGAGGGGAGGGGTCTCAATGGGCGGGGTTTGGAGGCTAATAGCAGATGTGGATTCAGGTATGGCGGCTCAGAAACGTCATCCCCCCCCCCCCTCAGTGAGCGCTGCTGCGGCGTGTGTGGCTCCGGACGATGCCCGCAGTGCGCGCGCACGCGAATGGGAATGGAGGAGAGCGTGGCGCGGCCTCAGCCAGCCCCGGCTGCCATAAATCACGGAGACAGCGGGGTCAGCGGCCCGCGAGGCCCTGCGTCCCACGCAGGCATCCCCGGGGAGGGACTCGCGCCACAGGTTGAAGATCCATTCGCTGGCTCCCTCTCCAAACCCCCCCCCCCCCCCCCCCTTGTGTAAGACACTTCACCGCCTGCAGAGGAATAAAGGAGGAGGAGGGGAAGGTGGGGGAGGGAGGGAGGGAGGGAGGAAGACGAGGAGAAAGAGACCTGTCAGCACTCTTGGGCTATATAACACAGGTTTCATTGCCAGTGACCTCCCACATCAAAGGGGGAAGCCAAGTAACGCGTGTCAGCACGGCTCAGACGTAGCTCCCATTCCTCTCCAGTTAGAAGGATCACACGCTAATGGCTTCTTATTGATCTTAATGCCTGCCGTTATAAGACACCTATGTTACCACAAAATGGAGTCTGATGTGAATGTTGGGAAATTGAGTTTTTACCTGTAACGGTTTTAGACAAAAGCTGTTTTAAATGTGGCTCATAAGGGAGCTGACTGCGTGCGCAGCACTTTGGTTTTCTATCAACGTGACTTTTCATTTTCGTCAGAAGATCCTGTGGATTGGGGATAACAATGGAGGAGGACACATATGGCAAACACTCTAAATTGATTCCAGGAGCATGCCATTATAACATGCAATAGAATTTATATTGCACTATTGTTATGCACTGCTGATAACTGTCACGCATCTTCAAAGAATGCGAGAAAGCAGCTTATTTCAAAACACAATTTGTCTTCTTCAGGCCGTACGGATTGTCACAAACACCGCTGGAATGTAAAATGCATATAAACGGGCTTGAAACAGGCTGCTCTTTAACATTTTGCCTGCATCACCCTCCTCAATTACAGCGTATCGGTTCCCTTATAATGTTTCAAGGTGTTTCAGATTTGACCTGATTAGCATTCAAGGTGATGTGTGTGCTGAAGCGTATGACGGGGACTGGTCAGGGGGCCTTTCGTCAACAGTCAGCTCCGACATTTAGATCACTTTATTAAAACACTAAATGCAGGGCCGGCGCTTAACATTAACAGCAAGAGCCTTCTGCACATATAACAAACCACGTCCTGATATTAGCAGGTGTGGAAAGCGAAAACACACTAATTGAGCAGACATGTCTTTGTTAACTCAAGTTCAGTGGCCTTCATGCTTGCTGCCATCACGCTCAGCAAATACAAGGGGTTTATCTGCCTTTCTGATCGGTTCTGCTCAATATTATTGTGTTCTGTCTGTCGGTTGGACTCTTTCAGGCAGAGCACAAATAAATCACATTACTGTTTCTGTCAACTCGGTTACTAAGCCAATCAAGATATGGATGTCTCATCTGGAGTAGCTTGGCAGGGCTCCTAGATGCTAGTTTGCTAGTTTAACAGACACAAGCTGCCTGTCGAAAACATCTCTATTTAGCACTTCCAGAATCATTTAGGTTTTACAACGAACAGTAGTGGATGTTTTGCTTTCCTTCTGCCAGGCTACCCTTTAGTTTTTTAATTGTTCGGTGGAACAGGGAGAAAGCAAAAAGGAAACATTGAAGGACAAAGGAGGGACTTCTCAGGTGGGATTCAGTTCTAGGCTAGCATGCTAGAAGCTTCAAAGATGTTTGGACATAACCACTCAACTATCTTTGGCCGCGCAATAGTCTACGTTGAGGGAAATGTTTTAAAAGTCCATACAGGAAAGGCAAAACATTTTTAATATTGCAACTGCACAATACCATTAATCATAAAGTTCTGCCAGTTTGACAACTTTCCAATACTCAACTCAATGTTGTTAGGCTTAAAAAATATCTAGTTAAAAATAGATTGGAACATTATGAAAGAATATACTGTACACAATAGACACAAGTCTTTTTCAGAATTTATTTCGATAAACAGTTATGTAGAAAACTTTTCTCTAACCATTTCCCAAACACATAATAAAATATTTTATAAGACACTCAAGGTTTATTTTCTGTATTTTATTATGAATAAATTGAAGGCCTATTTTCACTTTTGTTTTGTTTGGGCATGATTATATATATGTTTGTTTGTAAATTTTTTCAGATTTAAATGCATTCAAGAGCGAATTTATTTGTCATAAGGGACATAGCTGCAAATAGATTAATAGTGATTTTATGATGAATTCTATGATGATTGACAAAACATTAATGATTTGACCAATTAAGCAGCAACTATTAAAATAATGCTACAACAAACAAAAAGACAGATTTAGTAGGCTATGTGATGCTGGAAGTAGATAAAAAAAAAGTGCCCTTAGTGTCATTTTATATTAAGGCCTGTCACAGGATATCCAGATGAGACTACCGTTGGAGTCATTTGTAAGCCTAGCGTGGATTTGAATGTTTAAAACCTATTATGCAGAACAGGAACTAAGTAAGAGATTACATTTATAAGATGGTGATTAATTGACTGATTAGCAGGATGCTGTGGCTCATTAACATGCTATAAGGAAGAATGTTCCCACATATATATCATATCATCATGTACATGCCATCAATTATCAAACAGTTTCAGACTGTTTCCCTAATGAAGGGATTACAGTTGTCTTGATGATACTGAGTACCACTAAATTGGACGTCTTGGGCCCTTTAGGAATTATGACTTTAGCTGTGGCATGTAGATCCTGAGATGTCATTGTGGTCGACTTGGCGCTACATTGGGCCTCTGTTTAAAAGAGTTAAAGGCTGATCGACTTTGACAGTAATGGATAATTTTTAATCTTCTCTGTCAAATGCACTAGAAATGTGTCTGTCAGCGTAAAGAGGTGGATAGAAATTACATCACTCTGTTTTGCATATCCCACGTATTAAACATTTATATTGTGTAACTTGGCTGTAGATTAGCACAGAGTTTCACTGCAGCGTTAGCATAAAAGAGCACTATTGCTGCATATGCTATCTGACAGCTAAGGCCACTATCTAATCTCATCTGTCGTCACAGCTTCCCAACATTGCTTTAATTGTAATACTATATCATTGTATGTTTATTGACACAGTAAGCCAATCAAGGAGGTGAATCAAGGAGGCATTACAAAGAAAACTATGTAGTGGTAAATGATTGTTGGGTCTGTGGCTCCTCTGGCCATTGTCTGTTAAAAGCCAGACGTTCCTTGTCAGGCAGTTGTGTCAGGCCAGAGGTTGTCCCCAGGGTCCCTTTATAGATCACAACAAGGAGAGAGGTTGCGGCTACAAGTGGCATTAACGCCACTACAGTACATGTTGTTTTGCCAACTGCTGTAAAACACAAGTGGTGAAACCAAGGCAAGCCGTGTAGAACAGGGTAGCTAACGATCCCGGTAGAGCACAACATTACTGCAAGAGTTGTTTACCCACCATTTTATAGCTAGCGGGGCGAAGAAATAGAAGAAAAGAAAACTTTAATCAACTCCCAAAACAAAATGAAAGTGTTTTGGATGTTGAAACGGACCACATCTCGCCTGCAAGTTGTTCTTTTGTAGACGCCTAAAAGCAGCTTTTATTTTCTTACATTTACATTTACGTCCCAATGCTGTCTCTAGACTGGTGTTTGTCTCTTGCAGTACAACACATCAGCGCTCAAGAACAGCATTTTTACTTTCAACCCCATCCCCACCGTCCAAACAGCGGATGGTACTCTATGTTCTATTCTATGGTACTGTAGGCTCATAGGAGTTCTGAAATGCTTGTATTATGCATTCACTCTATGGCATTCAGCTCCTGTCTCCCTTCACACCTGTTCTCCCCTATTCCTGCTCCAACGCCTCAAGGATGATCATATGTTAGTCTCTGTATCAGCACCGCTGGAGTGGGACAGCTCCGGTCTCTGGAGCAGTACGTTTTGCCCGATATTTATGTCAGGTTGTCTTCATTAGAGCCAGAATGAGATCCATATGCCGCCTTGGCTCCACGCCACCTGCATCATCTCTGCAGGTGTTCTCCACTGTCCTTTGTGAAACATTCAGCGCTCCACTAGTTTCAGGAGAGGCGACAGATTGCATTGAATTCACCCGGCGCACAGCTCGGCACAAGTTACCGGCCGCACGCACAGGCATTCGCCAGCCGCCGCTCTTCTCTCTCACACTCCCGTCTCGCGGCAGGCGAAGGTTGCTGACAGGATTGCAATCTGCAGGCCACATCTTTATCCCATCCATCACATGCCTGCTAGCATGCTAGCCTAACCACATGCTGAACCCTAGCGGGCTATTACAATCCCTAAATCCCTGAATACATGTTAATACAAGTCTGACTGTAAGTTCCCTGCTGGGACAAATAGCCAAACTGCCTGTATTCAAAGATGACTGCTTTATTGCCCATAATAGCATTGATTTATCTACTGTACGTGACATTTCTTTCTCATGTAGTATTTCTGATTCAGTACACTTCTTACTGGAGCACACAGCTTTGTTTCACAATGAATATTAATTTACAATGTGTATTAATTTAATGGCTTGGGTTAGAGTGTCGACATTCTAGACTCTTTTTCGGGTTTTGCATTTTGATGTGTTTTTGGGTTAGGGTGTTAGAACCCAACTCAATTCAAAGACACTTAATTATATGAAGACAAAATTACCCACACCACAGTGCTCTGTGTTTAGCTACCACACTATGATCTTCCCATTCTTTCCTCTAGTCCCACTCTGTTGTGGTGTTATCCCTGCATAATTTACTCATAATTGCATCCGAGTTTGTGCCGGGTTAGAATACTGAGTGGGATCTGAGACTGTGGAGAGGGCAGCATTTTGTGGCGGTGGCTAAGCTCATTTCATCCCCCATTATGGCTGATTAAGGCTGATCCTTACTCTACTGCGCCCTGCCACATTGTGCGCATGATAGGCACCGAGGGGTTCATTTCGCCACACGACTGTAGCAAATGGCGACTATATTCCGTCTGCGCTTTTAACTAGGGTGGCAGTTTGAACGCAATCCAAATCCAGTACAGCGAGCATGCGTGAGTACAGCCACTGTTCAGCTATACATGAAACGCGAGACGTGCTTTACTCCCAACGTGAGGCTGAGAAGTGGATAAGGCTTTTCAATATGACAGACATGTCCATCTCACCCGCACCAACTCTCAAACGGCCATAATGTTCGCCACGTAAATCAAAGTGAATCCTTTATTGCAAAGCAGTGGAATGGATCAAAGGTACCATGCCACAGTGAGTCGTCATCAAAGACAAGACCAGCCCCCTGACATCCTCAGCCAGCAGTCACTTGCACAGGGGGTCCTAAAGATGACTCCCAATCTATACCCGCACATACGGCAGGGCAGATATTCTGACCAGGAACAGCCACAGCTGGGAACTTTGAAAGTTTAACATGTTCCTCTATCAGTATGCTGTATAATGTATGTTATGTGGTTCACAAAATTGCACTTAATGTGTTTTAATTAATAGTGTAGTAGCCTACTGTAGGTAACAAGACTATAAGCCATGTTAGGTTTTGGCCAAACAATACTAAGGGCCTCATGGTATTAGTGCCCGTTTTAGAAATCAACAAATATGAGGAGATGCATAAGGAGAGAGTGAGTACCTATTCCGTTGTGCCAAACATAATTATTTTGGGGTAGAATTACGCACGTTATCTCTAGGTTTGACGATACATATAGGCAAGTAAGCTATTTACAGTATAAATAGGTCTACTTCATGATCGTTAAACCTGTTGTCTCCATTGGTTTCGTGCGCCGCAACTTTACGGATATGGCTGGAACATGACTCTGTGTGTCTGCTTTATATGGTGGTGCCAAACGCTGATTACGTGATCAGCCGCAAGTTATGTACATCCAACGTAAAATACGATGGCACAGCGTGTGCTATCTGCGGTCTGCGAAGCTGACATAAATATAATTTAGTAAGAACATGAATAGAATGGAGAGCGAGAGATAGCCAGTGAGGGTTTTGATTTACTGATACGGTGTAATAATGAGAGTTTCCTATTTCATGTGAATTAGGAATATGCTCTTAAGCAGCAATCTAGTCCCTCGTTGTCATAAAGTAAAAGATAATAAAGGCCTATATTGGTTTGGTATTATCCCATTACATTGCAGCTTTAGGGCAAAGGACAAGGCCTTGTGCAGATGAAGCTATATTGGCTTTGTTTTGGAGGGAATTCATTCAGAAAGGAGGCCAGGGCAAAACGAGACTCTCTAGCTCACCATGGCAACATTCTGTATTCCTTCAAAGAGGACATTTACAAATGTCTTCACTTCTGCAGTTACACTTAACACCCCAAAGCACATAAGTGCTTTTCAGACAGATGAGATCGGCCCATCTCGGTTTCTACTTAAAACACCCCATTCATATTATTTTTGTATAATTGAGGATCACAAAAGAGAAAAAAAAGGGATAGCAGTGATTACCGTAGCAAGCCAGCTCACCACACACACACACACACGCACACAAGCGAGCGCACACTTAGCTCGACACAGTAATGCTTAATCTCATGCGTTCCCTATGCATGACCTTAACTGTAATATCGTCATCCCCTCACAGTATTCACTCCGATATTCATTCCTTTAATGATCATTTGGAGCCGCGATCAACCAGGGACACGGATGGTTTTTATCCACTGGTTTTACAGGGAGATCCATTTAATCTTCGTGTCAATAAACGCTCCCATCTCACTTCTTCACCGGCCTGTTCTGCAGCGTCTTGCAGTTTCTTCCATCTTGCTCTATGCTGTTCCTTTTATATTTTCTCTAATCTGGCCTCCCGGGGGGAGGTGGTGGGGTCCCATACCTCATTCCAGTCACGGCACCTCTCTCGCCTCTGTCCGCTTTTCCAGTCGAGGGGAGAAAATGACTTCCAAAAGACATCAAAACCTCCTAGGTCCTATTTCTTATACTGTGTGTCTTATCCAATGTGGAAGCATTTCAAATGGCGTTGTTTGTAGAGGGGCTCACTCAACCCACCTGGCCAGATTTGATTATTACTATCCTTCTTGAACTTTGCTACTTGAGTTGCTACTCCCAATAAGGCAGATGTCTAAAGGCAGGTCACCTTCATGTGCTGTCTAAGGAAAAGTAAAGCTAGGCAAGTGCTGTGGTGTGAGAGAGAGGCAGAGGTGGCCCGTGGATCTATGACTGAGTGAAAAGCAAACAAGATTGGATACAGGGGGAAATCTCAAGTGCTAATAGCTAATAGCCCACCATTAAAATTGATAGTTTTGCAGAGACAAAACAATTAAGTTATATCACCTCTGTTTTCTAATGAGATTGTGAATGATGGGTGTGAAATTGCAGAATCCCTCCAATTGAACAAATTATTCAGCTAATATTCAGACTTTATTTTTTACTCAATGCTCAAATGCACTTGTGTTTCCCTCCCGTCATGCCTCAAACAAGATATGTGACAAGACGTAACGAACCTTTAAACCTTTGTCTCTTGAGTGTGGGTTCTTTGCTCAAGGTGACACCTGCTCTGTATGATAATGAAATGGAAGGCGCTAAAAACGAAACATTTTGATCCGGATTAGTCTATTTAGACTGCTATACTGTTTGCTGGTTGTGTGACTCGCTGAGGACTCGCGACTTCCATGGCAACTGTATCCACTGAGGTGTGGATGGCAAGCAACAAATTTAGTGCATGCATTTCTCCAGAGGCAATGTAATCCAAATCATGATATCTAATTGGAGTATACTAATTTTGGCAGCATGAAAATAAACATAAGCTTGTCTACATCATAACAGAATGGTTTAGAGCAGATCTGGAAATGCTGGTCTAGCAGAGGCTATACACCAGATTCTCAGTGTTTATTACATATATAAATGGCCAGTGGCGCTTACAGTAGTTTTATTATAGTTTCAAACATGCATTTTGTAGTGCAGTCAGATAGAATGATTTAACATTTTGATATGTACTCACTTTGTAATAGCTTTATTCATAGTATATGTTTACAGATGGACAGATGGAAGGGTCAATTCTACCAATTTTGTTGATGTTTATTGACTAATCAGTGATAAACACTTAAAAATGCTGGTAGAATTGATATCCTGCATGTAGGACCTTAAACCATATAGCCTTTGGGGTTAGCAGTATTAGCTCTCCATTTGTGTATCAACAGTAGAATCTAAAGCATCATGAGGTACTGTCACCAGTAACTGGTGTCAGCTGGCCCATAATGTGAACACAGGGAACTGCTGCGGGTGAATGGGTTCTCCACCCTGTGTGCAATAATTAACTTTATCTTTGCACCGCTTCTCAAAACCCAATCACAGAATGCGTTACAAGCCGTAAAACAATAATAAACAACAGCCAGTAAGATAAGCAATTAAAATCCCCAGCATGAATCTAATACAAATTCAATAAACAAATTGAATTACATGAGAATGAAAGAGAGAGGTCAAAATAGATAAACATATAACAAAATGCTTGTCTCTAGAAAAAGCTAATTGGAAAGATGATTGAGAACGTTTTAAAGCTTGAACAGGCCAGATCTGCTGTGTTTTTAATGGTCACAAGGCTCTGCTTATGAAGTCCCTATGGTGCAGTTTAGCTCAGAGGCTGTTTAGCGGATGGCTGGTGGTGGGTGGTTCTGGTCATGGTGAGTTAAAAGCCAAGCTGATCAATCAACCACCTTAGATGAGAAGATGGAGTCAGTGACAGCCCTTGACGTAGCGTACGGTTCTACACAACACATGACTCACTGGGGCTGTAATGTAAACCTCAAGACTTACCATAATAATAGTTAACATCATGATTCCTAAGGCTGTGACATGATATTTGCAAATATCATGTCACAGCCCCACTAACATCGTGTGTGCAAGACATTTCTCAAATAAATTATGTTGTTGTATGTCATTATTTCAGCCTTTAAGAATTCTTTGAAAATCAGCGTTTCCTTGATTTCACCAAATGGCATCCTGCTTCTGGGCTGATCTAATGCCTCCATTGGCATATTCAAAAAACAAAGATGAACCAAGGGTTATCATGAGATGAATCACAAAGGCATCGGTGGCATGTCTTGGCTACAAACTATAATCAGTCAGGCTGTGGCTTCTTTTAGCAATGCAATTCATTAAGACTGCTCCAGGGCACTGCGGTGAAATGCACCGTCTCCTGCTATTTGTTTCATGTCCTCTGACCAGAGAAGCAGGCCCACCCGCTCTCACACGGCCTCCGAGACGGACACGCAACTTCTGCTAATTATAGTGTGCGGCGGTCATAAATTATTCTGTGCCCCTTAGCGCTCTCCCCGTTGCCACCATCTCTCTCTGTCTCTCTCTGTGACTGTCGCTTGTACACAGACACAAGCGCAGACACCCACGCTCACCGACATTATTCCATTATTTCACACACTGAGAATTTGAGATTGAATGCCACATGCAATGAGCTGTCGCACTCCAGCTCAGGATGGGGGGGGAAGAGAGAAGAGGAGAGAACAGTAAAAGAGAGCATGGAAAAGCCTGCAGTTCCCCTCTCCCCTGCGGTTAAAGGCCATTCATAAATACTCAGCCACAACACAGTGCATTCAATTCCACTCTGTAGACCCTGTGTATAACAGGGCACTGCTTTATCAACGGTGCTGCATTTGAGTGGGCAATGTCAAAATGGATGTGCATAGGCAGAGGTGGTGGAGTGCTAACAAAGAAAAGCTCTGGAGTGTCCCAATTATTCTGCCATGCTCACAGCTCAGACAATGAGATATTCTGTCCGGGAAGCTGTGGGATAGAAATATTTATGGTGTGATCTCGTAGAGCTGGATGGGATTCTTTAGTAATACTTGTTATGGGTATGTCACTACGCCAGACAGCCTGTATTCCCTTCATTCTCATTCACGTCATTTATCGAGTGAGCGGTTGCATACAGTATTCATTCATTTGTCACTGTAATAGCCGTTGTAGTGTATAAACGGTATGTCAGTTTGACTACAAGGGGGAAAGGTTTGAGCTTACATAGGTCCCCGTTTACAGACCATCGCTTGTGCATGTGAGTGCATGTACTCGATCCAATCAGCTACCTCACATCTGCATAAACACGATGGCTGTGCGAATTCTGCATATAGTTCCTCTCAACCAAAACATTCCATTGTAAATCAAGGTAAAGTGCTAAAAAGCTATTGAATAACACACTTACAGGTGGCTAACTTATGACAGTGTGTGTAGTCATTTCATATTTTGTCTTTAAACCTTCCAGCTTGTTTTTATACCGTATGTGTCTGTAATTTCTGCACGTCTCTGTTGCTGTGACAACCAAAATTCCCCTCAGGGATCAATAAAGTGTTATGTTATCCTCAAAACTATCGTACATTTCATATACCAGTTACTTTGTTGTGATGTTTTAGCTGGGGCATCTCATTATAGGTTTGGCTCTATACCCGCCTGACTAAGCAGAAAGCAAAATAACAATTCTGTTGCAGTAAATGCCTTCAAAAGGCATCACTAGTGAACTACAGTTGCTGTACAAAGTACTTAAAAGGCCCTGTGGCTCTTCTTTTGTGTTACCGTGAGCTCATTGGATCATTTTCTTATGCCATATACATGCCTCTGCTCCTCCAGTGATAGAATAATTCTTGTTGTGTCCAGGAGAGGTTGGTGTGAGGTTGCAGTGCACACATAAAAACTTCGCTAGATAAAAGAAGTTGATACAGGTGACGGCATTTGAATACACAGGTGTGTGTGCGCGCACACAGGCGTAAAGGTAGCATGCTTCTGTCTGTCTCTTGCTAGTCACAAGTGTTAGGTATCCACGAGGGAGAAATGCTCCAATTCTTTCATTTCTCTCCTTGAGTGAGCTCGCAGATTTGTCTTTCTCTGTCCCGCTCTCTTTCCAATTCCTTCTCTCTCTAGTTTGTTCTGTCCTGATTCCTTCCTTCCCGTTCCGGAAGGTCTGTTTGACCTGAGCAAAAGGCGGAGACCAGAGACCCCCCTGGTCAACCTTGCATGATGAAGATGGCGTCCTGTTGCCTTCTGCCACGTGCGTGGAATATCAAGGTCGCCTATCTCAAGTTCGTTTAGTTAACTCAAGGCTCCTGCTGTTTGTATGTTTATGTCGGTGGAAGAGGCAGAATGTGAAGAACGCTACATGCTACATTTGATGAGTGGTGGAGGGGGACGGGGAGTGTATTGTGTAACAGCATGCTTAACAACGCATGCTTAACTTCGCGTTTTGGTGCGGAGGCAACCGGGTTCCCTGGCGCGAAACTCCAGCGTGATATTGAAACGTACGGGCATAATAAAGACCTGTCTCCCCAGAGTGAAAACATTTGCGGCCATTTTCACACACACAGATTTGTGCCGCCGCTGGACTAATTTGCTTTTCAGAAGATTCCACCGCTGAAGGTTTTTTCTTTTCTCAACACCATGCACGGTATAAGCCCCTGGTGTGTGTGTGTGTGTGCGAGTGTCAGCCAAGAAGAAGCTTGTTGTTCTTCTGGAAAAAGCCTCCTGACCGGTATATGACTTGAGGCAGGATTTAGTTTCCCTGACAGCAACCCTCCCTCCCCCGCACTTCCCCCACTAAGAACTCAGATTTAAGACCCGAGTAGATAACACAAGTTAACATGGCTCAGGTTTGTTCACCATGGTTAAAAATGCCTTAGCCTTTCTGTGCTCTCCTAATATAGATTATTCAAATGACGGCTCCCTCATATTGGGAATTAGGCAGTAGATGTATCGCCTCATAAATTGGCAGGCCTTGACAACACGCGTTGGTTTGAGCGCAGCGTTCTGTGATGTATGCCTCCATCCTGCGTGTCATAATGCACTGTACTCTATCATTATATTACTCTGTTCACAACATAGCGGGAGCGAGCTTGGAGTCACATGGAGATCACACTAGCTATGAAGTCTCTGCAGTGCAATCATAGCTAAAGCCTTAAAGCCTGCCAGAAGAGCACATATTATTTGCTGCGTGACAATGTCCCATTAACGTTTAATCTGCTGTGTGAGTATGACAAGGTACTACATGAATTACTGTGTAGCCTACACTCTCAGTAAAAAAAAAACCATTTACTTCAGTTGTGTAGGCCTATGACTAGTCTTGTGTGCGTAGATACAGATTTGGAATGGATAAATTACTATATGATTTAAAAATAAAATTATTTTTAAAAATAAAATGTGCAAATAAACGTACAGACCTGATTAAATGTGATTAAGTGTAGTGACATTTGAATTATTACACCATGATAATTACTTTGTAGAATTATTAGCATATTCATGATCTCCTGGCACATCTGACACAGCAGATATGCATGTTCCAGTTGTGGCTACATTGCTGCTTACAAGCAAGTAGGCACTCCTTGTGCCCGGCCCGCATCCCCTGTCAGAACCACTGCACATCACTGGTGTTGTTAGCCTTTCTGCTCCTACGTGAATCAAAGTAGCAGCCCATTCTGCTGGAGAGAATGTCTATCTAATACTATCCCTCTGCAGAAAAGACTACAAGTTTCAATAACATACAGCAGCATATACTATACGGTATTCATATTCAGTGTGTGCGTGTTTTTGTGTGTGTGGACACAATATATTAGGCACAACAAACTTATCATAAGAGTTTGTTTCCCTAGGAGCTATACAGTATAGTCCTGGTGAACATCTGCTTCATTCAGGCCCTTTGTGCCTAAAGAAACACTCTCACTGGAAACACTGTATGTGAAAGACCACTGTCCTGGGCACAGTGAGTAGATCGAGCTAATTCTGTGCCTCTGTCTTCGTTATACGCCATTACATTTTAAAGGCCCCATTTCATTCAATTTTCTGTTTAATTTCTCTTCAAACTGTCACTTTGGACAGATCTGTCTCCCTTTGAACTGAACATTTTGTTTCATTTGGTGCTCCACATAACCGTGACCTGCTCTAACGTGATTGGCTTTCTGACTAGAAATGTGCAAATAGGTAGAGAGACCATTGGTTACAGTCCTGAAATGATGTCACATCTGGAGCAATATCTGACTGCCCTCTTATACGCAACTATTTATTCAGTGAGCAGGTTTGCCTAAATGCCATGTTAGACAGATTTCGAAAATAAAAACAACTGACCTTTAATAAGTTATCACCAGGGACATCGCAATAGTACTGTTGATTTGAGCTCGGAGTTAGCAAGAATAACTGACCCTGCCTTTAAGTTAATCGTGTTTCCATCCGTCCAACACCAACATATACTGTATATGCAATATTGCTATACTCCAACCTACTGGAACCATCAAGGCAAACTGCAAATACAATATGCAACTTCAATTCTACACAATCTCACACTGAACACACGGAAGTGTGGGGAAGAGTCCGTGGGGAACAATCCGTTTTTGTCCCCCAACTTTTGACAGTTTGGTACAATGTTTAATTTTCCCAGTAAAGTTTTGCGATCTGAAAGAAAACGGCGTGACCATTTTCTGGTGTAACGTATGCTATTGATTTCCATATTACTGGCTGTCTCACTGTACCTGCCCTTCATTGTACCTGTCTAATTAGTGATATAGCTCAGGCCCGCTCTGTCATCTCTAATGATTTATAGACTTATGGGCGGGGGGGGTTCATTCATATGAGGCCTGGCGACATCCCTGGTAGTCACGTCATTCCACATGTATTTAGTTTAGAAACCCGTATGGGAACATTTGGCCTTCCACATCAACCATATATTTACGCCTGTGTATCGTTAGGCATGTCTCCATCAGTGTGATTCCCGGCGCGCTCCCACAATCAGAGGTCCAAGTGTACATGCCTCGCGCCATGCCTGAACAGTAATGTGGGCAGGCGCGTGCTACAGCAAGCGAGGGACAATGAATGACACTGACATGCAGAACAACTCTCTCTCCCGGGGACACAGGACTGATGGTTGACAGCAGATGTGTCTCTAATTGCGGAGGGGTTGGAAGCCCTGGATAGTGCGTCTATACCTCCTCTGCCTGCCAGGAAACTAAGCCCCCTCCAGAGCCCCCAATCACGCCTTCTAATTAGAGGCCTTATCTCTGTCAATCAGTGCGCCTTCTGGGCCGCGTCCTCCGGGCACCGCGAGAGGGGCCGGTGTGGTCACTAGGGATACGGGGGCTTGTGGGTGGGGGTGCGAGAGTTGGTAGACCTCAAAGATTAAGGGTTTGGAATGAAGGTGTCAAAGTTGTATGTGTGTGTGTAATGTACTCTAGGTGGTTGTGACTGTGTCATTCATTACATGATTATAACTAATTATTTCCTATTGCACGCCTTCTCCTCTGTAAGCAATTAATTTGACCAAACTACAATGCATGTACTTAAAAATCTACTATAGCTCAGTTACTCTATTATAGTAAAGGGCCAAATTGCGCTTCAAGCGTTCCAGTTAATGGTTGCCAGATAACCACCATTCATACAGTGATAATGGGTGATCATCACTGCCCAATACCCAGCTGTGGTCATAGATTTCTATTTCAATGGTGATTTGTGAAAATGTACAGTAGCTCTCTACCAGTTATTGGGGAGATTCTACCATAACTGGGTGCACATAAAACTACATAGTAAAATGGTAAAATGTAACAATAATTGATGGATTAGATGTACACACTTGCTGCCTATGATTCAAAATGTTATAGCTGCCAGTCCACCAACCCTGTATTCCTGCAGTTAAGTACAATTCAAGTAGCCGAAGCTATTGCAGCTAATGGCATTTTGACCCAAATACAATATAGATTACCTGTATTTTCAGTTCTTCTTGTTTTTAGTGTTTTATTTATGTGCTCAAGGACTCAGAAGATTAAATTAACATCATGGGGGTTGAAGAGGCGTGGAAGATTGGGGCCGGGGAGGTGTGTGTGTGTGTGTGGGGGGGGGTTCGGCAGAGGAGGTGAGGAGTGCAGGCTCTGCAGAAGCGATGGAAACAAAACACAGTTGGTGCTTCAGCCCAGGTTATAAAGAAAGATTAGGGTAAGGGTGAATATGTCTGGAATGTGTGCAGAGAGAGAGAGAGAGAGAGAGAGAGGCTCTTCTCTCTCTGTGAGGCTGTCTCCTATGCATGCCTCTGCTGTCTGGCCACCTCTTCAAAATCAATTTAAGAAATTACCATTCAGCCAGAGTTCCGTCATTAGGATTTTATAATTTCATCTTCCTCCTCCACTGCCTTTATCCCGCAGCCCCTCAGTTCATCTGTGCAGCACAGCCCTGGTGAATAATTAACCGTGGCCGTGAGCGAAGAAGAGATGATGGCTGGTACACACACACACGCGCGCCTGCACGCGCACGCAACACACACACACACACATACACACCTTCAAAGGTGCCATGTGCCTGACTATTAACTCCTTTACAACCACCCTGATCTTTCTGTCTGTCTTCCTCTTAACTTCGACGCAGCCTCTCTCCGCCATGCTAACGTGTGTCACTGCTAACATGGCTATATTAAAAGGACTGGATAGGGCTAGTCAATTTGGTCGCCATTAGTTTCAATGAAAACCCTGCGGCGCGTACGAAGGAAAGGTGCATTCCCCGACCTCTGTGGTCTCGCGTGCATAAGTCTCCTCTGTTCTGAGTGCAGCGAGCATTCACAAATCTGTTTTTTTTAACCTTGTGCAGTGTTTAAGGAATTGAATACTAAATGATAAAGAGTAAATACGCCTACATTAAAAACAGATAGCAGCCTATAATACAGACAAGGTGTAGGCAAATCTACAATCTGTTGCCACAGCTTGACCAGCCAGCCTCCAAATGCATATAGGTCTACTGTCCATATCGATGGGTGAGAACCAGAAAGGCGGAAGTTATATTTTTGGTGAAATGGAGGTCTTTCGACTGCCAAAAGGGCACAAGTGAATTCTTAATCAATTTGGAGTTATTCATTGAAAAACCAAAAGACTTAAATACTGAACAAACTGCCATCTGCACTTACACCTGTCACGGTTGGCGGCCGCTCCGGCAGCAGACCGAGCCGAGCCGCCGGTTCAGCACCGGACAGCGCCGCCTCCACGTCGTCGGCCACCTAATGCACCCAGGTGCAGTTGCCACCTGGGCGGAGGTTTAAAAGGCTTTTCCGTCCTCGCACCAACTGCCAGTCTGTTGTATTTCTTCGATGCACGTACCAGCGTTCTCAACCCGACTCTTCACCACCAGCGACCTCAGCGCTACTCTTTGCCGTCCGCAATCTCAGCGCTACTCTTTGCCACCAGCGATCTCAACGCTACTCTGTGCCGCAGTCCTCCCGCCAGCAACTCTTGGGTTGGGATGATGAGTGTAACATGAGTGATGATATTACTTTTTTTAAATATATTGTATTGTTTTTTACTCATTTTATATTGTTTTTAATGACGTTGTAGTGTGAAGCACTTTGTGTTACATGAATTTGTATGAAAAGTGCTATATAAATAAAGATTGATTGATTGATTGAACTCTACTCATCTCACCGCCTCAACCCCTAACTGTTGTACCTGTCCTGTTGTAAATAAACCCTGTTCTGTTTATAACTGCCATCTCCTGCCTCTGTGTCCTGCACTTGGGTCTCCTCCCTTTCCGCGGCCGTATCCTAACAATGCAATTTTGGAATTGAGAAATGTATATTTGGAAAGCATGTAGTAAGGATGTTTGTTGTTATATTTCATTTTATAGATTGTTATTTCGTTGTAACTGTAAGCAGACATCCAGTATTTTATAGATTGATATTTCTTTTAAACTGTATGTAGACATCCCAACCTGCTGGAACTTATTTGCGGGTGTCCATCGTCCATCCACGACCATCTACCCCCCCCCCCTTCTGTAAAGTTGCAAGAACAGTCAATTACGCCCCTCTGGTTCTCACCCCTCGATATCATGCTTCGTGTTGCCTTGGCGCTTTCACACACTTTTCATAGGGGCAGTGAGAAAAAAAGTCATGGCTCTGCTTCAACTGTGCGAGATCCTGACGACCTCCGAGAACATTTGTCAGAAATGAACCGGGTTGTACGTCGCAAGGTCGGCAGCCGTTAATCGCTCCTGGCAATCCCCTATCCACTGGACGGCAAATGACGCCCGACAAGCCGAATGTCGGCCCGACTCTTAATGACTCAGAGATCGGGCAAAAAATTGCCAAAATTGCACAGTGTATGCCCAGCAATACTGATCACCATTGCCATGCATTTATGCATAGACACAAAGAAAATGGTAAACACAAACACAAAAATGTATTCACCACTGCACACATGCAAATCTTATCCACACGCACACACACACTTCCATAGTGTCTTCCATCCTGCTGATATTGTGAGTAAATTATTTGCCTGCACCTCCAAGGCTATTTGCCTCCCCCCTTACAGCATCAAGCGCTGGGGCGAGTACCAAATTGTATTTAAGTCCACACATAGGGCTACACTACGTACTGTATGTCACTGGATGCAAACAATATGGGCGAAATACGCATGTAGGCTATTTCAGCAAAACTAATCAAGCTTTCTGTCATTACTTTTATGTTATAGTTCCTCTCCACTATGCAGTAGATCTGCACAATTTGATCTAAAATCAAAATCACGATTAGTTGAACATTGTACCTTGATTATGATTTTTTTGCCTTTGTTTGAGTTCTGCTCCATGATGCTTTCATTCAGCCGACTAGACGTGAGTGTTGCTAGCAATGGGGTAAAATGTTAAATAATTAAAGAAAAATGGAGTCAGAATAATTATCTTAAAGTAAAATATATTGAGAGGCAAAAGTTAACTGCTATATTATCCTGTAGTACTAGGCAGCTATGTTTATCATTCACGTATGTATTTGGAATTTCCTTTTCTCTACTCCACCTACTAATGGTAGACATTTTTGTCTTTACTCTGATATTTTAGAACCATTATTCCAGAAATTAGGAAATGAGCCCTTGCCCCAAGTGAAGGACTTCAAGTACCTCAGGGTCTTGTTCGCGAGTGAGGAGACATTGGCCGGAGAATCGGAGCAGCAGGAGCGGAATTCATCAAATCACTTTACCGCACCGTTGTGACAAAAAGAGCTGAGCCGGAAGGCAAAGTTCTTGATCTACCGGGCAATTTTTGTAAACAACAGAAGAAGAATAAACTTGTGCGCACTTAGGATCCATGGCTGAGATCCACCGACTGCTTGCACTCTGTTGCTTTACTGTTCTAAGTAAATGAAAAATATTTCTTATTAGAATCAGTTCATAGAGAAGCAATTGTAAACAAGCGCGGAGTGAAGTCCATCTATGAATAAGCCATGTTAACATGCTCAAACTATGATCAAAAAATATTGTGTTACAGTGTTCTAGTGAAACTACAGTATAGACTAGTTTGTTCATACAAGACATAGTTACAGTCCGATCGATATCCCCCGGCATATCGTATGGCTAATACAGTAATATTAGTGTAACGCCCAGGGTTGCGCCAAAGGGAGGTGCATCCCTTTACCTGGTTTGGCTTGCCGGTGTGCATACCGGCTGGCGGTGGAAGCCCTTGCTCCCAGCATGGAAGTCTTTGCAGCGCATGCATGCAGCACCACAACTGTGTAAACACAGGCCTACATGATCAGTAACGTACCGGCTATATTTACACAGACCGGCCGATTGCCGATCATTGACGGGCATCAGTCGATTGATAGGTGAATCTCTAAACAGTATAAATAACCCTTTTTTCATTCACACTAGTCTTGCATATCAATAAAGTAACATAGTGTATTCTATATTTACCACCTAACTGTATTGATCGGGATGCTACAGTACTGAACACATATTCAGTGGTTGTTTTTCTCACAGGTCAGACAGCAGAAAATTACGGTAAAGTTTATCGTATGTCGCCATGGGGTAGATAAATATTTAGCACTAGTTTTCACAGGGCACTATAACGCTAAATAAATGCTTGTGTACCCTTATACATTTTATGATAGTATGACCGATCGATGATCGAAATGAATAAATCCAGTGCTTAATATTTTATTTATTATTATATTATTATTAATATTATTATAAAAATTATTATTAGACTCTTATTTTTGTAAAACTGCTGACAATGTCGCTATCACGAGAAAACAATGTATAATTTTCTAATTAATCTCATTATCACGAGGAAAATAAAATGTACATTTATAGCACTATAGCCATATGGATCAAAAAGAGGAAAGGGCTGCACACTCAGCTCAAATGCAAAACATTTAGTTTAACTGTCCAATGTTTCGAAGGTACTTCAAGGTATGAAGGTACTTTAGCCGTATGGCACTTCCATACTTTCTTATCACAAACAATGAAGTTATATTGCCAAATCTTTTTTTTTTTTTTTACTAAATCAATTTTTTTTACTAAATCTAATTGTATTTGAGATAAATTCATTGATTGTATATATAAATGGACAAACCCTCTGTCTTTACTCAAAAACGTCTGTCGGTCTTACAGTTGCCAATAAAGCGCCAATAAATTGGCTAAACAATTAATCGGTCGGCCTCTAGTAACGACCCCAGCACTGAGAATAAAACATTGTCAGATGTTTTGTTATATGGAATGAAATAGACAAAATACATTTAAATTGGTTCTCGATTAAAGTTGAAACATGGGAGGTTTGACCTTATTAAAAATAACTTTACGATACTAGATTTTTCAGACTACATATTGTACTTACCTGATTGGCAACTGTGATATTAAAGTTGGGAGAAGAAAGCAAAGTTAGTCATGGAGAGGGGGGCAGAGCCCCAAACCCTTTGACTTTGTTCCTCTCTAAGCTTAGGTTTGAAAGCCTGGAGAAGCCAGCCTTTCCCCGTAGCTTAGGCTGGATGAGGGCTCTGGTCTACTTCCTCGGCAGAACACAAAATGCGGGTCTTAGCCGCAGCTTAGCGTTAGGATCAGATATGGGCGAATGTGTTGTGGGGCAGTCAATACCAAGGCTCTTGCAGATCCTCAAACAGCCACAGCCCAGGCATTTTCAGAGTCCTAGGTTCAACTGACTCTCCGTGAAGTACAATTGGCTAACATGCCATTGGCATATACTACACAGAATTAGCCTATTTTTCATTATTATTTCTACAGTATGGTTGAAACAACAAGAGACATATACACAAGCCATTTACAATGAGACTAAAAGTTAGACTACCTCCTCCAAAGCCTAGCCTACTCGTTAATGACCTCAAGTTTAACGCTGGTGCAATAACCTTGTTCTACCACCAGTCAGTCCTTCTGATGAGGAGGAAGGCAGTCTTGATCCGAGGATAGAGTGTTTTGCCAGTGCCCAATTAGCACCTAAATCACTCTTTCATAATAAATTAAGATATTTTCTTCCCTGCGTTCTACCCGCCAGCTGCATTTCCTACACATATGCGATTAGCTACATAGTCTATATAATTTTTGTAAAACAAAAATCAATAATTATATGGCGATACAAGTGAAATTCTATTATTTCTTTTTTTAAAGCTGATCCCAAGGTTTGCTAATTGACGCCTATATGTGTAGTATTGCTATACCAAGGTATTAGTTTGCCAGGGTATTTGTACTCAACGTACACACAATATACTTTTGTGCCCCCCATATGCCAGCAAATGTATATTGATATTATTTCATTTTGCTTGAAGAATAATACAATTATATAATAAAAGCATTTGCAGACAATTAAGTAAAAAATAAATGTATAAAGACAAAAAATTAGAGCTATGTTCTGCTGAGTTGTGCGCCATATTCAAATGTGGGTTCTGCGTATTCAAAAACCAGCACAAACATACATTAGTGCTGGAGACCTAATCTTGGGCTCTATTTCCAATAAATGTTATTTTAAACTTTTAATACTCTATATTCCCTATATATCCACTTTATGTTACACCATAATTCACTTCCTGGAGACACTAGCCTACTCTAGGTAGCATTTGTTAATAGACTCTTTACGAGTCAGGCTGTTGTTTCAAGCTACAAAACAGCTCATGTCTCAACAAGGTACAAATCGAATGTACCGACAACTCGGCAGAACACTGGCAACGCCACTAAAACTAGAAACTCTGCACGTTTTTATCCCCCTCAAATATGGATGGAAAGTGGATGATGGGTAGATGAAAGTGGTTTGTTAACAACCCCAGTGCTCAAACTGAACCATGGGATATAGGATCAACTGAGTCTGGTTCTGTCAAGGCAAGCTCGCCCACTAAACAAAAACAACAACAGTATAGCCAGAGACAGAGGATAATAGGCCTAGGTGAGTTTGTTTAGGTTGTGAACTTGCTGATATTGGTGGTTGTGTAGCCTACAGCTTATACATGTACAAAAGCTTAACGTGCCCTATTTAATAATATAGCCAGTAACAATTTATTAGATCACATTTCTGTAGGCTTTCAAAATGAAAACCAAAATCCTGCGAGGGACATGATCATGAAGCTTTTTCCTCTGCATTGATGCCCATTATACGGAAAAGGCTTAAAGTGTGTGGGTCATGGTCGGAGACGCAATAATTAAGTCTACACATCTAGGCCCTATACTTTATCTGCTGTATTTAAATAAAAGCTACAGGCCTAGGCTATCATGTGCTCTTCAAATCTATAGGCTATAGCCTAAATAATGTGCCCACCCATTTGAAGTGAATTCCCCCAAAATGTGTTTTTGTCATTCTGGCATGGAATCGAATGATAAAATCAAAAATGAACTATTTTCAGTTGAATTGAAACATTTGAAACATTTGTGTTTGGATACAAATTGAGAGCATGCGGTGGTACACAACACACGTCCCATCGGTGCGTGCCTGGCTTTGTCGATCTGCTTTAACTCTACCATGCCCCCTCTGGCTATATACAGTATACACAATTGACCAAATATATTTATATTAGTCCACCGTGGCTGCTCAGTATTAATTACATTAATTATTTTGTGCGAAAATGTTGAAATTGAATAAAGCCTTTCTATTTTTTGTCCTTGGTCATGCATTAGGCATTTTGCTGTCATTTAGCTGCCTTCCTATTTTATTATTTTTTTCTTTGTCTATAGGTGAGATGCTTTTAAAAGCCTCCTGGATTTTTCACAGCTTGTTTTCTTTTCTTTCCTCTTCACATCACCGTGTCCTGTTACTTCACTGTTGGCACCTGGCTGCATAACTATACAAAATTAATTTTTTTTCGCTATTTTCCCTACCTGCAAACACAATTTGTTGGTGAGCTTGCTGTACAAAATAGGCACAGTAGTCTCATCAGTTTAATGACAAGATAAGTGAGCAGCCATGGCTGGCACACTGGCCACTGGAAACACTTCCAACGGAAACTGGGAATCCGATCACTGCAGAAGAGGAAGACGGCGGCTGCAAAGGCGTTCCAAGGGATGTAATCTGGGAACGCACATCAGCAGACACTGCTGATGTGCGTTCCCAGAACTGCTGGCAGATGTGCCTTCAAAACACAGCCGTCCCAGCGGAGACGGGCACAAAGTGGGCACAGACGACAAGTGATGAAATACTTAATGGGTAGCATACATTTAACTTTGCCTTTGGCATAGTTTCTGTGAGTACACTTTATAATGGGCGACAGTATGTAAAGAAACAATTTGCTTAATGAGTGTGCTTATAATGTGTGCTTTTAAGATTATATTCTTGGGTTGATTTTAGTATGTGCATGCTAATGTGCTTGTGGCTATGGTAACTATTGGAGAGATACTTTTATCCCAGAAGTCTTTGCACCTGAAACTGGATTACACTTTATTGCTCTATAATCTGGCCTGCAGGCTCCTATAGGATACATGTATTTACACTCATTTTTAACACTGTAAACTGGTTATAGCCTAACTATATTGGAAATTATCTTTTGTGCAATTGCTCTCTCTAATACACTTTCCCCCCAAAGTGTTGACTAATTGGAACCATTAGAGACTCATTGCCTGTGGTTAATTTGTTTCCTTGTGTATTTATACAGTAGCAATCATTTGTCCCCTCAGAATGCTTTGATGAAACATGAGGTGATGCCGTTAAAGGCAGGGTTAGTTATTCTCGAGAACGCCTGCGAACTCAAATCAAAACAAACTCCCTCAGAAGCTCCGCACCACACATTAAAACACACTGTTGTGAGCGGTGTTCGCCATTTTGTTTATGTTCCTATTTACGGAGCCAGGGCTGTGTGGCAGCACCAGGTAATCTTTTCAGCATGCACAGAGAACAGCCAACTACCGGAATGTGAGGAGATATTTGGCTAATTTGACAAAAAGTGTATTATCTTACAATTAGCTTGCAATAGCTGACCTTACCTTTATAAGCGAGTTTGATGAATGCACAGGCACCGCAACCCTCCTTGTCTTGTCGCATGTTAGAATTGCAAATAGAAATGCATGGGTTTCCACCGCTGTGAACAAGACCTTTTGTGAAAGCAATGAAACAAACACGGGAACAGTCAGCTTGACCTTTTCCGTGAAATCAGCGAGAACATGGTGAAATATCTTAATTAGAAGAAAATGGAGTTCCTAAGACAGCCTCTGCAAAACAGGAGGACAATAACATCATGGATGGAGGGAGGTTTCCAGAAGTTCTGCTGGAGAATATTTTGTTATCTTCAGGACTTAGTATTTTCTGAATTATACACACACATATTTTAAATATAATTAGATGCATAGATTTAATATAATGGTATTAATATGCTCCTACCTCAAAGCTTCTAGTCATACATGTTTGTTTTACTTATTTATCTTAAGTAGTTTGAAGAATTTTAAATCACATTTGTTTTTACCTTTGCGTTTATTGTCTTTGACGTTTGAGTGCATTTCTTATCTTTCTTTTTTCTGCTGCAGTGGTGCAAATAAATAAAGCAAGACGTCTGGTGTCTCTAGTGGGAGATACATCCCTTAGCCTGGCAGTGTTAGCTTCATGCTCTGCCTACTGAGCTATTCAGGACAACAGGGCCCTCAGTGCAGTCAAGAGCAGTGACACATCACTTGTAGCTCTTGACAGACACCCTGCGAGACTTCACTCAGTTCAGCGAAGCAGGGCCACAGCCAGTCTGCCATTCCCACCTTCTGCCCTTGTTTTTAAATCAGAGAGCGAAGCGCTACCTTTTTTAAACCCGCAAGGCCTGCGCGTTGCTGTTATGAGCGCCCCCTGTTGGCGGGGCTCTTAAAATGGGACCAGGTGTTGCTGGGTGCATGCTGATTGTCCACCCTACAAAGCACCTCTGGCTCTCTCTCCCTTCTCGCACACTCACGCTACTATTGAGTAGAGAGAACAATGTATTTTTTGGGGTAAAGTCCTTTGTTCTTTTGTGCTCAGATGGTGGATCCGGTAGTCCTGTTTTCGCAGCTTGTTTTGCTTAGTTTACTTGTGGGTTCTGTTTTGGTAGTTTAGGGGGCAACTCTTGGAGTATGTCCTTTCCATATTTTAGTTTTGTCCGGATCCCCATCGCCGTTCTGTTTGCTTTGTTTTGGTTAGGGGTTGTTGGGTTTGTTTGGTTGGTTGTTTGTTTGGTGAATAAACTAAATGTATTATCATTGCGTGTGGTTGTTATGTTGGGGTCTACAGTGAGCCGATTTTTGCGAGCCAGCTCGGGTGGCCGTAACAGTTGCTATGACAAACGTTATTGGGTTCTTATGGTTTTCATCTCCTTGCATCATTGTGACTGAGTGACGCATTTTGGGAGTGTGAACATTTCATTACTCCCGCAAGTCGGTTATCGTCTCGAGGATGCCGCCATATCATCCATCTGCCATATCAATACCTAGCGGATAACCCAGCTGTCACTGCTGTCATCAGACAAGCCTGGAGAGACGTGAGGTTACGAGAAAATTATTTGTTACAGCAAAGTTTCGTTGATTGCCAACCCACTAGGGGAATGTGGCTGATATTGATCTGATGAGGCTAAGACCAGCGTCCAGCACCAGGGAGAGGACCGCACCAGTCTCATTGAGTGTACACAATAACTTTATATATTAAAAGCCTGGAGTAGGCTGAAATGAGGGGAACGAAATACAACGGGAGACTCAGAATTACAAAGCAAAGAAGATCAAGCTGTAGCTTTTAGCTAGCGACTGGCTCTGTGTGTTTGCTGGTTGATGATGCTTTGCAGGCATGATGGCTGCTCTCTTTGGCTCTGACATGAGACTATGGGCATCGGGCAGGGGGCCCAACATCTGCCAGAGAGCTATGTGGGGTTCCTGCATCAAAGCCCACTAGAATGGCCTACACACAGGACACAGGTGGTTTAAGGACGTGTTTGTGTGCTGTGATGAACAACCCCACCTACGGAAAGCATTGTGCAGATAATAGCATGTGTTGGCAAGCGGAGCATTTGTGAAAGGCAAAACACAGAATTGTTTCAGCGTTGTTTATGTTTTCCCCTCGGTTTTGTGTTTTTGGCTAATTGCAGAGTGGAGCGGATCACAGAATGCTTATTAGCGCCGTGCTGAGTTGACAGACAAGCCAACTGGGGGATGGAAAAAAAAGACTCCCGTCGCCAAACAAGAAAATGTCCCGAACGCGTGAGACGTATTTGCGTGAAAACGCTTTATCTGCTTCGCAGGTATCTTACTTGGTATCTCGCCGTCTGTTGCAAGAAAACACAAGCGCACACACAACCTGCCATACACATACACATGAACACGCACACAGTGAAGAGTACACGCACACACACACACTGACAACCAACAGATAAGATAAGGGGCACCTGCCTCTCGGATCTAAGCCCACACGCACTGAAAACCAAGCAGTACACGTGAGAGCACATTGGGTGGTGTGTGTGTGTGTGTCATTGCATTATCTTCTGCCTGTTGGTGATGGGGGGGGGGCTGGCTGTGTCTAAGTGGTGCTATGGGAGACAGAGGGAAGAGCTGAACGAGGGGAGATAGGGCAAAAAGGATGTGGGGGGGGGGCAGGTTTCTCCACAACATCCCTACGCAGCCCAGAGGCAATGATTCAGCAGCTGGTCTTGCTTCAGCCACCATGGTCATGAGGAGGGTTTTATTCTCTCTCACACACACACTACTGTGGTCTGCCTGAAGTGGGTCAAAGTGCTGGGTCACCAAATGCATTCATTGGGGTTGCGAGAGCCCTTTTACGACTTTAGTATTATTACTATTACTAGCGTATGCATCATCTAGTGTTATTGTATGTATTTCTTGCTAAGACTAGCTAGTGTTATTTGCTTTATATTATTTTCGGAGTAATGGGGCTAAACGTTCCACTGGATCACATTACTAATGCATTTTCACCACTAGCTGCATTCCCAACCCCACCCTGGTCCACCACACCTGGTCGCCACTAAAGTACATCATTGGAGATGTCAGTTGGCCGCCGACACATCGGGGTTCATTCCCTGTTGACACTGCTCACCCATTTTGCCTTGGTCTACCACGATAAAGGTGGTGCATTTGCACAGGGCTGGCGACAATTGACGGGGCATGGCCAGGGTTCTGCACTACTACACAGTGTGTGGCGTGGCCTGTTGGCTCAGTGTGTGTGTGGAGACAGGTGAAAACTGTTGTATTGAGTGTGTGTGTGTTTGTTTCAGGGTACAGTTTTAGCAAGTATGCTGTATTGTTTTGTGTGTGTGTGTGTGTGTGTGTGTGTGTGTGTGTGTGTTTGTGTGTGTGTGTGTGTGTGTGTGTGTGTGTGTGTGTGCTGTGATTAAATTACAAGGGCTTCTGTTTATGTGCAGTGCGCATGGAGCCCACACTGTAGTCTCAGTGCTGTGGCCCTGACTTAATGACAACCAAGCGTGCCGTGTAATTAGTTACACACAACCACACCTGCAAAAACCAGCTTTGCTTCCGCCTGCCATCGGTCAGAAGAGGTCGTCTAAACATGATTTTCCCACATTTCCCACCTGCTTCAGTGAATAGGTTTGGAGGACAGTTCAATGACTAAAAAAATTTAGTAAAATATATTTTTTTATATAATAAATTCCACCAAAAATGCGCATTAAACCATGTGCTAATCAAACCCCACAGATAACACATTTGGAAACTTAAATATTTAGCACGCATGCTCATGAAAACCACCCCCCCGCCCCTTCCCCGCCCCCGTTACAAAGACAGGCTCTCCCTGGCTGTATGCATGTCCACAGCTCTGCGTCTGCCTGGTGTGCTGTGAAATGATCTCTGATTGTTGTGGTGCTTCTCAAGCAGCCAGGCCATGGCGGACTAGCACTCTTCTCTGCCCCCCGCCACCCTTCCCCCACAGACCACAGTCTGCCACCATCTGGCCCTAGGAGGATCCTCTACCCACCCCCCCTCCCTCCCCCCTGCTCCAACAACACACACGCATGCTTCTAGCCTCTGCATAAACAAATGCTCCCTCTCACACATGCAGACACATACAGTATGTACACACATTCACTGCATTGCAAATACAAGCACGTTTGCCAAAGGCTTACATGTTCGACATATACTGGAACGCTACACGTGGGAACAGTGCATGCTATGCACACACACTCACAGTAAGACAGCACAGGCCCCTTGGAACACGCATGTATACTTCATGGACAGAAGCACATGTACAAACAGACAAACATCGACACACATCAGTACAGGTACATCGCACAGGTGCGCCAAGCACATACGCAGTGATGTCAAGAGAGGTGGGTAATGAATGGGATGCATGCACAGGCAGGAATGATGCATGCGACAATTTGTTTCCCGTCTAATAGCATTAGATATGATGCCACAGTGGGCAACACCAGTGGAAAACATTGGCCTCACACGGAGAACGCACATGCATACTGTCCTGGAACACAGAGGACAAAGTCTGTGCTCTCATTGGATGGCTGGCATTTGAGATGTTAAGACTCACCAAGTGACTTCAGATAGTCAAATAGATACGCTTTCAAGAAAATGGAGCTCGAAAACACACAGTTGTGATAAGGCTCTCTCTCTCTCTCTCTATATATATATATATATATATATCTCTCACACACACACACAATCTATAACCCATGCCAAACTAACCCCCTATCCCGCATTATAACTAGGAAAACATCTGTTAAAAAAAAACATTGTAAAGGCATGAGTCTCTGGGGGACTATGTGGCATATTAATGTTTATGGCTACTTAGCGGCATCAAAGCCCCTAGCTACTGTGTGTTACTGTGTCCTGTCCACTAACTGCATTCGGTGGGGCTCCCATATGCTTGCCCCTGGATTAAGCATCTCTGGTGCCAATACAGTCCATAGAAGGCACAGCATGTGCTGGAGCAACAATAAAGTGCATGAATTCCATATGAGGTTGAATTTTACCGCTGTGTTTGCTTAAGCTTTGCCTCCCGTATCCCTCTTCATATGCATAAACTCATTGTCACAGTGGGCTGAGTAAATAGAGGGCTGGATGGATAGAAGGCTACTGTAGATGGATGATATGCTGGAGCCCTGCCATCCATCTAAAGATACATTATTCATATTCTGATTACATTATTGACTGAAACATTTTAAGATAAGGTAATAAGGCAAAACATCATAACAACTGCCCATGTTATCAGCAGTCAAATGGGCATCTTGACATTGCATTATGTAAGTATTACCCAGTATAGTCTAAAACAGATTTTAAAATATTGTAAATGAGATATACAAGTCATGGCACAAATCAGTTGTGTCAGTTACCGATGAGGCCTTCTCCACTGCTGCTTCTAATGTTTAACATTTTAAAATGTTATTTATTAAAGATACCTTAAGTGCATTATTAAAGCAAGATAGACAGGGTAATGTCTGTACTGCAGGTATAGAGCGAGACAAGGTAATAGTGTACAGGAATAGATTAGATTATAGATGCATAGCTCTGGATTGAGTTAGACGGTTAAGTAGGCATTATGGTTAGCTGTGGTTACGGCACTGATTACACACACAGACAGATGTGGTTCAGTGGTTGGGACACTGAATTGCAACCATCGAGGCAAGGATCTTGGGGAAGAATGAAGCCTCTTCTCTGCAGACCAGGACACTCCACTTGCGCTGATTGATTTCCCATCAGTTCTGTATCCCTGATAACTGCATGCCTGGAGGGCTGCAATGGCTCCAATATTTCACTTCTACCTACACAGCCTATTTGTGCGTGTTTCCCAGTGTGCGCACGCACACAAGGTTGTGCGTGTGCATGTGTGTTAGCACAGAAGTGTGTGTTAGGAATCTTGTTTGTCAGCTGGCTATTTTTACACATTTTGGTCTATGTGTGTCAATTAGTAGACAATTATTTGAGTGGAGTCGAAAAGATGGATGTCATCAGCAAATCCTAATGTGCCTAATGTCTTCACATAAAGGTTGGCTCATGTTACATGATATTAAATACATGTAATACTAAAGTACAAATAACAGCATTATAAAGGTACTATGTGTATTAGTTTTTTTTGTCACATTTTCAAAACTCTAAACACAATTGACCCAACATCTGTCAGTTCATGACAATACCATTACAGTAACACAATTCATGTTGATTCCACACAATATGCAGTCAATTTATGCATTTCTAAAATGCTAATATTATCTTTATAAACAAGTTTACCCAATACCAAAATGATGGATCTTTCTTGTCTTTTTTTTTTACAAATGCTTGTACACAACATGTCAGAAATTAAGACCTAATGAGAAGGAGAGAGGAGTAAGAATGCTTGGTGGTGTTCCAAGGCGAGCATACAGTCATGCTGAAGATTGTTAGCCTGGTTATCAAACACAATATTCACATCAATATGGCCACGCTCCATTGTGAAGTGTCAGTTGCCTCCTACAGGACGGAGACCTCATTTTGAATATATTTGACAGGCTTAACCAATCGTCAATGCTACAACTGTTTTGATCGCCTCATCTAGCTCTACCACCATTTAGAAACACTCTTAACTTCAGCGTCATCTCACTAACCCACCCTGATTGGTCCGCCAGCAGGGTGTCTGGACTATAATCTCAGCGAAAACAAATTGAGCATTCACCAAATGCAGGATACACGAGTTAGTAGTTAACAAAACGCATGGAAACCAGTACATTTAGGGAGAACAGATGATTCTGCCGGGCTTTGAACATTATGTTAGATTACATTCCCTACCTTAGTATTAGGCCTATTGTGTTTCTCTAAAATTTATTTTTTTGAATGAGTTATCTAAAAAATATTTTCCTCTGCTGCACGATAAAGTTATAAGATTCCAGTGCCTGTTTCAGCAGCTATATAGGCTACACTGATCAATGCAGGTATGTGCAGTCATGCACCCCTAGAAATTCAACCAATAGATCCTACCAACCAAAGTAGTTTAAGCTTTCATCAAGTCAAAGATTCATTCATCCATAAGCAAGAGAACGGTCACGTGTATGCTTTGTTTACAACCTGCTTCAGAGCCATCGGCCGCTTGTCTCACGTCACTGCATCGTAGCGAGGGGCGCTGTCTGCGACTTTTTGTCTTCTTAATATAGGATTCAATTGGAATGCCCTCCTGTATAAACGAGCGCACCTATTACAAACACTGGTCTTGATCGCAGCATGGTTTGATTCAACAATTACTATGAAATCGGCATCCTGCTTGAGAACGGGTAGATTTCCCTCAGTCTGTGTAACCTGTCAAACAAACGGCCTTAGTTCAGACTTTTCCGTAGTTGTTAAAAATATTCAGTCAATGATGGAAAAAATTTGGTTAACGCAACCTCTGCCCTCCACCCTCCCCCTCAGAGCATCTGTTCCACCGATCACCAATTTTTATGTTCAGTTAAGTACAGTTTTTCACAAGTGTAACGGTGGCCAGCTGGTAGCAATGTGCAGTTAGTTACTAGGGATGTCAGGAGAACTGATACTTCAATACCAAGTCGATTACAAAATTCTGAAAACATGTAAAAATGTCACAGACGTGACTGACTGGCTGTCCACAAAAGTGCACTGTCTTTACAAGGCCTGATGTTTTAAACAAAATAGTAAAAATAACAACATTGATATAGCCTATATATACCAATAAATAAAAATGCAATAATTAATATACTGGTTGGATGTTTGTTTCACAAAATATATAACTTGATGATATATTTGAAAGGGATTTTGTTAGATTTTCATGTTGAGGTTGACTTTTTCATGGAATTGCCATGTTTTCTTTTAGTATTTTCAATTAGAGGTCGACCAGCAGACCGACAAATGCCAAAATAATATCAGCAAATAACAATTTGCAGGCCTGTCAAGTCATTAGTATTTTCTATTGTCGCTAAGAATATAGGAGAGCTATTCTTTCTTATCACAAGAATCATCACAGACCAGCTTTTAATTCTTGCAAGGATCCTGGAGGGGGCCTGGGAGTATGCCCTTCCGGTCTACATGTGTTTTGTGGATTTAGAGAAAGCGTATGACCGGGTCCCCCGGGAGATACTGTGGGAGGTGCTGCGGGAGTATGGGGTACACTCAAAGCGAGAGCTGTGTACGGATTCTCTGCAGTAAGTCGGACTCGTTTCAAGTCGAAGTTGGTGCTTTGTCACCAATCATGTTTGTGATATTCATGGGCAGGATATCGAGGCGTAGTCGTGGTGGGGAGGGGTTGTGGTTCGGTGGCCTGGGGATCTCATCACTGCTTTTGGCAGATGGTGTGGTCCTGATGGCATCATTGGTCTGTGACCTCCAGCACTCACTAGATCGGTTTGCAGCCGCGTCAAAAGCTGTACAAACGGTGAGTTTTCACTCATGGGTGTGTCCGTGGCGTGGCGCGGAATAACTTATGGTAGGGAATGAGTCTTTACCACAAGTGAAGGAGTTCAAGTACCTCGGGGTCTTGTTCGCAAGTGAGGGGACATTGGAGCGGGAGATTGACCAGAGAATCGGAGCAGTGGGAGTGGTATTACAATCACTTTACCGCACCGTTGTGACGAAAAGAGAGCTGAGCCAGACGGCAAAGCTCTCAAGCTTCCGGGCAATATTCGTTGCTACCCTCACCTATGGTCATGTCAAGTCAAGTCAATTTTATTTATATAGCCCTTAATCACATTGCAGTCTCAAAGGGCTTTACAACCTACATT
>JAODTR010005908.1:0-11098 GCA_025399935.1 Amblyopsis rosae
CGCCAACCACCTCTCTGCCCCTGGACGGTGACTCCGCCCAGCGACGTCCCAGCGGTGGAGGACTGGTGTGGTCGGGCCGGGGAGGTGTGGGCCGCCACGAGGGTCCGCCTCCTGCAATCGACCGACCGACAGAAGACACAGGCGGACCGACGGCGGTCCGCTGCCCCGGCCCACAGCCCAGGGGATCGGTGTGGCTGTCCGCACGGGACCTGCCGCTCCGCTTGCCCTGCAAGAAGCACGCCCCCCGGTACGTGGAGCCCTTCAAGGTCCTCCGGAGGGTCAACGACGTGACTGTCAACTTGGAGCTCCCACCACCTTACCATCAACTCCATCCCACCTACCACGTCTCTCTCCTCAGACCGGTGGTCCCCGGTCCACTAGGGGGTTGTGAACCTGCGGCTGCTCTTCCGGCGCCGGTAGAGGTGGAGGGGGGTCGGGCATACGCCGAGGAGGCGGTGCTGGACTCTCGGCGGCGGCAGCACCGGCTCCAGTACCTGGTGGATTGGGTGGGTTACGGTCCCGAGGAGCGGAGTTGGGTGAAGGCTGTCAACATAGATCGTGCCCTCACCCAGGAGTTCCACACTCGCCGCCCGGATCGGCCTGAACCCCGCCCTCGGGGCCGCCTGGCACGTCGGGCACGTCCCCGGAGTACTGATAGCCGATCTGCGACAGGTGGCAATCAGGGCCTCCCACACCTGTTGCTTGTTCACTAATCATTCTCCGGCTTTATAGACTGTGCTTTTGTGTTTACCCCTTGCAGGTTATTATTTGAAACTGCTAAGGCTAATGTTCGGTTGTACTTTGTCCATGTATAGTTTTGTTGCATTAAAACCATTTACTTTGAACCACCGTTGTATAGCCAACTCTGTCACAACGCCCAAAACACACCCATGAATAATGTAGGGAGTAAGTACAACCCGTTTGAACCATGCGACCGGCACATTGACCGTTTATCTGCCGTTACAATAGCATATGTGGATTTTGACACGCCCTAAATGCAATTTGCGTCCTGCGCTTTAGACCGTGAATTTAGATGCACGTGCACCTTTTTTACGTAATACATTAGAAATGTCATTACAAAACTTTATATTATTAACAAAGCAAAGGAGAAAAGTAGCTTCTGGGCTCCCTTGCAAACATAAAATATCCATCTACATGTAATATTACAGCATGACGCATCATTTAAACTGAGCCAAACAACCATAAACCCAATTGCCCAATACACCCATCTACAGTATAAACATGTTATGTATAAAATGGCTGCAATCAAATACAGTATAGTGTATGGAGGGGATTTCCCTTCATTAGCCAAGCATGCAGAAATAATTTCATTTTAGATTAAAACAGATTACATTACAGATTCCACATTAAAAAGAACCACTTCCACATGAAAAATAATAATAGTCTTGAAAATCATTACAATTAAAATTCCAATATTACACATTCTCATAGTGGTTGATTTTCAACCAAATCTAAATAACTTTGAGAGGCAATGTTTTAACTACTGCAATTATAGTAAAATTAAAGAGAAAACATTGCAAAGGGAAAACCTTTTCACTGCTTAGTTGCCACAGTGAAGCTGTTGTAGGTCAATACAAGATGACTGTACAGCTGTGTGGTTTAGAAAACTGTAAACAGTCATCAACAATGCCATTTAGAATGTGGAGTGAGGGAATTGTCCTCCCAAAATGCTGCCAGAACACCTGATAGCATGAAAATGAAACCCGCATACCAGGTTCAATCAAGAGGAATGATGCCATCACTGATGATATTGCAGAAAATGATTTCACATGTCTAAGATTGCATGGCAGATCTGCAAGACTGCAAGTGTGAATTGGTGGTCAAGTTTTAGATGTGTGATAATTAGTCATAGGCATGATAATGCCATTGATTGCCACAGGAAGATGGGCCAGGCTTTTTGAAGAGGTCTGATTCACCCCTAAATTCACATTAGGTATATGTGAAGAAAATAATGTCCTTTCTTTAAAATACGTACTTCTATGTACGCTAGTTCAGTTCTATTTCACCTCTGCTCATACAAAACACAATTTACAAAGAAAGTCAGGGACATCTTAAATTGTGTCTTGACTTATTAGAAACAGAGCTACTCACACCAAATCAAATGCAGGCTCTACCTTTAAAGGCACAACATGTTAATTCCCATCTTTGCAGTACACACCTTAAAAAGGTACAGTATGTAATGTGAAACTATGGAGAATTGAGCAGAAGTGAACAAAAATGTGAGAGAATACAATCAGCTTCATGTCAGTTTCAGGTGCAATTCCGGAATTCTGTAAATTGCATACATTTTCTGGATCCAATTTTTTTTTCTGCAATGGCAATTGGTTTGGTAAGGAAATCCTACTTGCATAAGATTGATTAGATATGATATGGAGTACAAAGTGTACATAATTCTTTAGTTATTTACTAATGTGTACTAAAGTGTATGAATGTGTGTGTGTGAATGGGTGAATGTGATGCAATCCTGCATGTACAGTGTTTTGTGTGGCCTGAAGGTTAGTAAACGCTATATCAATGCAGTGCATTTACCATTTACTAAGTCTTTAAGACCAACACCAGTTATTAGAATTCACCTGAGAAGGGGTGAAGCCAGACATCTTGAAGGCTGAATGGACCAGAGGGACCTCTGCCTTTAATAGCATCTCCACGTAATGAGCAGTGCACCAGTAGAGCGGAGGGATTCCTGAGTGTGCCACCTCCACTGCAACATGAACCTTACACAGATACAAAGATGTAAAGTCATGTTAAAGCTTTGTCTTTAGATTCCTCATCAATAAACTGGAAATCACATGCTAATGATCAGGATGACATGTCGGGCTCTTGTTCCTGGACCGCACAGGTAGTGCCAAGGCAGACATAGTGACAGTTTTGTTTTTCTTGCCTTTTTCTCAACTCATCATGAGCAATAGAGGGTGTGCCGTCTTAGTGCAGGTGTTGTGTGGTAATTTCCTGGCTTTAGCCAAAAATGAACTAAGCACAGACATAATTTCATAACTGTTTAATTAATAACTTGACTAATGACTGTCCATAACCTTTTTAATCACAAAACAAAATATACGCAAGCTTATTAGAGGTGTCGTTTGCACACGTTGTGACTCTCCAAAACAAGGAAAACAGTTTCCTCCTGTTTTGAAGCAAAAAAAAGGTGATTTCATTGGCCGTAATTAAAGACAGCCCCCACCACTCCTACTGATAATTTATTAATGCTAATTCAATCCATTGCATCCACTGCACTGCCGTTTGAGTCCGAGTACCGCCTCGTCGTGATATTAACCAAACCATATTGTCCACCACACCTTAGATTTATGTGTGTACTATGGTGTGAACTAGTGGCATGCAATAGTGCCATGCCATGTGCCTCCGCTTGTGTCTTGACCCGTAAACTAGGGCCCGAGCCTGAGAGGTCACCCTAAAGCACAAGCAGCAACTCAAAACACGTGAGAGGAAGGCCCTGAAAATCAGACAACTAATTACCTACAATTGACCAACCAGACAATCAATAATATATCTAACCAGAAAATGTGTAAACAATATATTAGTGTGTGGCCACCTGGGCTTTATGAAGTGGCCAAAGCCATGTAATTCCTTATCCCAGTGTTTTCCTTGATATTAACAGAATTGATGTTATAAGTTGGGCTGCATCTAAGTGTAGCTGTGGAGACCTCACTGACTGGTATCCAATCCAATGAAAGCAGGGTCCACTGGGGCAGGGGAGACTCGGCTGGGCTGTAATAAGCTGTGATTAGACACTGTGAGATGATCTAAAATGAGGCCAAGCCTTCATCGGCAAACCATCGCCCTCCTTTGCAATTTGCAATGATTTAAAGTAGACTTCACTTTAAATGACTTGTACTCAACTGAAGTCCTTCACATCATTATATTTCTTTTAAACTTTTTGTATTCTGTCTGCATTTGAGGTTTTTCCGGTTGCTATTGATTTGTTCCTTCATCCAACTATCTGGCCCGACCTCTAAACTGCCCAGGTCTAGTCCAACAACAGAGATAGCTATCCTCCCCAGCAGAGCCTGGGTGACACCTCCCCAGCAGCACACAGCAAGCAAGAGTACTTCATACTGGTATTGACTGGTACAGACTAGTCTTACAGAGCCAGTCTACTTCCGTAAAGTCTGGGACACAGGGCAGGGGTTATCCTGCTCCATTGGGAATTATTGCAAATTTTATAGTCCCTTCAATCACTTACATTTAAATACTGTAGCTATTGCTCACCTTACTGTTCAACAGCCTACAGTCTGATATCTATGCTTTTATTGCCAAACTGGGCACACAATGTGTATGCATTCTGTGTGTGTCATTGTGCATTATTTAAAAGCTACTTGTTTAGTAGCCTAGCCTACCTTATGCTTCAGGCTGTCAAATCTAAATTGGCATTCTAGTGTTCAAATCAATCACCATATAATCCAATTGTCTTTCTGTAGTCTAATCCTATTTCCAAAAGAAAATGTAAACCATATATCAAATCCAACAAGCTGTAAGATACAGAAACTCCAACAACAATGGCAGCGCGGCAGAAGCAGGCTATAGCCCTGCATGTGTCATGCCAAAAAGTGAGCTGCCGAAAAGTGATTTCCCGCCCACGAGAGCTCGCAATAGCGGTCTTCACAGGTCCAAAATTTTTTCACCTGACCCGATTTGCATAAATTAAAAACCAAAATCCAAAAGACCTGTTCAGTAACGAAATAATAAACATAACCTTAATATTGTGTCGCAACAGACGATGCCATGTCACCATCAATAGTCAAGGAATAGTGCAGAAAAGTTTGCTGAGAAACACACAGGTTGCCACACTCACACTGCCTTCAAATGACAAATGGACGAAAATACATTTTGGTCAAATCTTATTTAAATTTAACGGAAGCCAAGGCTGGACCTATTCGATGTTGCAATGTTTAATTCCTACGGACCATGGTCAGATAATTAGCAAGTAAAAAGTAAAAGGTAGTAGCCTACAGCTAATGTAACCCGACCTAGATCCAAGTCAAACATTCAAAGTTGGAATCGACCCGGTCGGGTCTCGGAATTTTGGGTCTCTGAGGACCCGTGAAGACCTCTAGCTCGTACAGCCCTAGATTATAACCAATCTAGTCTTTTTTTTATTTAGTTTTTTGACAAATCAATATTTGGCCGAGGTAACTTTTTGGCACAACACCAATAAATGGAGAATGTAGGACACGTAATTAGGCATGGTTACTGCCTTCTGCTGCAGACTAATAAAGCTGCTGACTAACCTCTTCCCTCTGATGCATTTAGGCTACATATATAAATATTCTGTTTTAGTTTTAAAACGAGATTTTAAAACTGAAACAATATCCATCCATACAAGTGTTTTTGCTTCGTATTAAAGAAATTACAGCATATCTCTGTCCGATATGTTGGATACGCATATATATATGTTGGAAGCACATATCACATGACCAGTCATGTACACTGATGATGGGCGTGCCAGTGTGAACAGAAAGCAATTTGTCAATTTGTCCAGTTGAAGAACATTTACTACTACTACTAACAGCAGTGGCCAGGTGGAACCTTTTACTGAAAGTAACCCTTGAGCAGAGCCACGTAGAATGAGTTTTCTGGCACTTGAGTATAGGGCGTCATGGCAACAGAAAATATTGAATGTGTTACGATCTGGCTCAAGGGCCGTAAACCAAACAAACACAAACTCTTAACTAACTAACAGAATAACATAGAATGAGGTGTGAAGGTCTGTAGGTGTATGTTCTGAATATATGTGGTGCGTGTTGCATGCTAACCAAACTAAGAAACAAACCAAACAACAGCATGTGTGGTGCCAGGAGGGTCACCCAGACAGTGCGCTTCAACACACTCTGATCTGCCCAGGTGCACTTAATTAGCCTAATTAGGGCCTATATAGCCAATAAGGACCACAGGCCTGCTAAAACAAAGCAGGGCTGTCACAAATGGGAATTGTTGCAAAGTAACTACGGCGACATACTGATAAGACCCAATCAGGAAGCGAATGTGGGGTGTCTGCGACATTGCGACTCAGCTACTTCAATGGCTGAGTGGATAAGATAGCCTGTTGCAGATATTAAAGTAGTCAGTTTGAATACAGCTGGGGGTAAACTTCAAAATTACACTTAAACTGTTGGTGAAATTTTATCTTTTCAAAATTTCAAGAATAGTTTGCAGCTCTGAAAACAGTATTTAGGCCAAATCATTTTAGAGCAGGTCCCCCTTTAGGGTCTCATGTTGCCATCTACTGGTGGAATTGTACAATTCAATGCAGTTCAATTATATTTTTTGAAGGAAAAAGAAATACTCTTACTGCAGTATCTCCAATGGCGTAGCGGTTTATCAACTCTGAAGATTAAGATTAATATATACTTTATTAATGCCCTAGGGGAAATTCATTCTCTGCATTTAACCCATCCCTCAAGGGAGCAGTGGGCAGCCACTGTGCAGCGCCCGGGGACCGACTCCAGATTGAGGCCAGTGTCTGGTCAACGGCACTGACTGGAGGGTGAACCTAACATGTTTTTATAGTGGGGGAAACCGGAGCACCCGGAGGAAACCCACGCAGACACAGGGAGAACACGAAAACTCCACACAGAAAGGCCGGGTCGACTGGGGTTCGAACCCTGGAGCTTCTTACTATCCACTGGGCCACCGTGTTGCTAAGGTTGTGAGTTCAAAGCTTTCTTGTGGAGGCAGCCTGGATATTTGGCTGTTTTTCTGTGACATCTTTGTTGCTATGGAATCTTAGCATTTTCTGCTCAAGGGTCCTCAACTTTGGGATGTTTTTGGACCCCGATTATTGCCGCTCGCGGCTATATTTAACTTTTATTTTTATTTATAATGTTTGTGGCTGCACTGAAGAGTTGAAAGGGCTGAGGCTGTAGGGGGGAAATTATGGCCACGCCCATTCAGCTCTGAGCCCTTGCAATGTAGTATTTTTTGTCATACTGCTGACACACAAGGGCACTTGTGGAATCCCTTCTAGGTTTCATGTTTATTTGAACCCCCTCTTGATTCATGATTTCATGGTAAGCCAAGGGACATAAAGAATTGTTTTGGTTTTAGTCGTAGGTTGTGGTGCATTATTTTTCTCTTAATGACAAACTGTCTCTGGGTTTATTTATAGGGTAATCTTAGATAAGACTAATTTCTGCCCTTCATGGATTGATAAAATGAATGAATCTCCCTTTAGAGATGGTTTCTTCTGTGTCCAGCTTCTACTCGCTGTTTAATTGCTATGAAAGAAGTTGGGCAGTGTTCAGAATGTAGTTATGCAAAACGCCTATAGCAACATAACATGAATTTCATTTGTTGCCCCTACCCATAATGCAAACCATGCAACTGCATTGGGGCCCGGCATCAGCCAGGGGCCCGTGTACGCAAGCCCTTATTAATGATCAACCGGGCCCTGTAATGTACAACTCTTCCTTCAACCGAGCTTCCAGAGTTCCTTGGCCAGGGGAATTCTGGAATATGGTGATGACATGCGTACGCTACTGCATAGCAAAATCATTTTACAAGTACCGATAGCCTGTTCAATTTCAAGAGAGAGGGAAATGCAGCAATGGATAATAAACATGCAAGCAGACATGACACTAATAATTTAAGAGGCAGTATAAAAAGAAAAGCTATCAAAAAATGTTTTTGGATTATTTGTAGGCTACGTAGCCTATTTATTTTAGCAAGCTAAATTCAGTTCCAGATAGATAGAATTACGTGCTTTCCACTTAACGGAGCTCAATGGGCCAGAGCAGTCTATCTGAACTTAACAACTTAACTAGCCTGGGGTGTGCACTTATGAAGTAAGTTCAACTTCATCCACTATATTTAGGCTACTATTTGTCTATTGAGACAATGCATATGTCTCCACTGATCTCCTAAAATGCTTATAGCTACTCCTACAGATATTTGGCATTGGCATCAGTAGGCTAGTTTCCATTTAAATTGGGGTACATTTAGAAATGGCCTGCTTCAAAATTGGCTATTATTGTTAAGGGCCCACTTTCACCGCTCTGCATTGGGACCCCTTTGTTGCCTTGTTATGCCATTATTGACACACTTATTATAGTTATAGGTTCTTTTTATTAATTAGATATTTAGTTCATGTATATTGAATACACCCCTCTGCAATATATTTGTGGTAGTTTTTAAAACCACTTTCCTATCTCTTTAAAACTAAAACTCTACAACTCCAGAGTAATATGGATGCTAGCCGTAAACGTAGTAAAATTTCTACCTTTTAAAAACTAAAACCTAGTCCCATGCAAGTCTGCATGAGAGGAAGATATCTGCTTTATCAATAGCTATGTATGAGGCAAGAGCATAGTGGACCCACCTCTGCAAGAATCTCAGCATACTCAACAATATAGCTAGGAAACACGTGGGGTATTAAAGGACCCTCCCAAACCGTATTATTCCATATCTATGCTTAAATGAAAGTGTCTCATTCTACACAGATTCATTTGATTTAATGTGTTCCTTTGCATACATTCCAAACAAGGTGTGGAGGACAAATGCATTAAAACACAACTCATCATGGTGCAAACTGTTTACAAAGGAGAAAGCTTCAATTCCTTAGAATTTGTATGTGACGTGAGAGGAATTCATTGGCATTTCCAGCAAATGGAGAGTTGATCCATTTGTATGTATACAGTACTGTGATGTTGGTATTCTTTTTACTGCTTAACTGCGTGCACAGCACAGGACTGATTAAACAGGCACATACAGAGACAATGCTGTGTCGTGTCATACAATGGCATGTATGCATGAGCTGAATGTAATCAGAAACTCAAAGGAATAGTGTATATTTATTGGCAGGAGGGGACAGAATGGAGTTAAGATCACCATTACCCACACAACAATAGAAAGTGTGCATGTGTGTGTGTGTGCTTCGTCTAATCGTATTCCTCAGATTTGCACTCTAATAATTTGCAACTGCGATTCCGGATGAATGTACCGTAGGTGTTACTATCAATCAGTGTACAGGGACTTTTTACCTTCAAAATGTAGTGTGATTAAGTTACATTCTTACCTTAGTCATACAGTATATGCTGCTACATAGTATTACTACATTGCTATTTCAGTATTCATATAGAAACACAGATGTGCATTAATGATATCCCTTTTCAAGCATATACCTCAAGTTGATAAATACTGCTGTGGACATGTAAATTAAATAAATTATTTGGCCACCTATTGCAAAAAGGCACACTAAATATATTGTTTCCAATAGCAGACCATAGCCACAACAGTGTTCTCGACCCCAATTCATAGGTCATATTCCCTGACTTTTCCCTGACTTTCACAGACAAAAATGTATTCCATGACCTATAATTAAAAGAAAAACAGTGTAAAAGGGACAGCCAGCATGGCAACAATATACAAACTTTAAATGAATGTGATGATATTTCATTCTCATGTTAACATTCAGAACAATAGTGTCAAGATTTGTTGAGACATCTCAAAATGTAATACCACGTCCAGTAACATTTTGATGAATAGCAACAACATTACTGCATCTTGTACATTTGAACATACTGCCAGCAGAATTATCTGTCGATTCGACCATGCAGAAGACGAATGATGTCAATGACACAGCAGCACTATATAATGGTAGGCTACTGGTTTAGAATTATTGTAAATATTCAAACAAACAATAGAATTTCATGATGAACAGTGCTCTTTTCTGCTTCTCTCCTGCATGCATGCACACAAACGGCTTGTTTACGTTGAAAGCCATGGATGAGTTACCCATCCATAAGACACGAACAAATGCCAAATCCTTCTGTGCGGAACATGGTGTGAGAGGAAACACAATCCACATGTGGACACATTTATGACAATGCGATCCTGCAATATCCATAGACAGAACAATACTGTAAACAAACCAGCAGAACTAAACAGCAATATGTATTTAAATGACAATTAAGTCATTTAGTAGACAGGTATGTCCAAACTGACTTAAATTGAGTATAAGTTAAGTTAAGTATAGTATAGTATAGTATAGTATAAGTATTGAGTTTGGGTGGCTGGGTTGCTCAGAGATGCTCACAGGAATGAGCCAGGCCAATATCAGCTACTGCATATTACTGCACATGGGTTCAAAACAACAATTAAAATTAAATAGTAAGCACACAGCTGTAAACAATACATGCACAATCAGCACCATACTGACGTTAAACCTGTTTATTGCTTTTATGTCATCCTCATCCTTTATATGATTTGACATGTTTATGTTACAGTAAGTGTTTTCAAGACTATATTTGTTTTATTTAATAAATGTCATTATTGCATTCACTCTCAACATTCTCACCAATTGTCCTTTCTACTGTTCTATTACATTAAATTACAGTGTTTTGCATAGTTTTGTCAAAGCCCTGAGTAAACTCCTCTATCTTTAATGTGATCTATAAATTAAGGTAGTGAAGTTAGTGAGTACGGTACATGTTATTAAAGCGGATCATGTTGCAGGCTAGCCAGCAGGTGATGCTGACACATGTACAGTAGCCTATACTCACAGAGGCATGCATCCTGGCAGGCCAGATGAATGCAGAGGTGAGCAGGGAGGAGAGGTCCATCAGCAAACGCAGGGACCGATCCTTGTCTCCGGCCATGAGGAGAAACACAGTGGAGGCCAGCCAGTCATAGCCTGGGTGGCCGTCCTTTACAGACTCTGGATGGGAGAGTTAAGGAGCCCTGCTTTATAAAGTGCAGGTGCTTCATTTGTGTTGCCATCACTGCATGACTTATCATTTTCAAAGTAACTAAATGTTCATGCTATTTAATGCTGTTTGAGGTTAACACATTACAGTTTTTTTCAATCGCTAACAAGCCTAACCCTAGATACTTTTTCTAAACTCAACACAGACTCACACCTACAAAACACAATTGGCCAAATGGATAATTTTCTTCTCAAAAACACATTGAGTTAAATATATACTAACTGTTCATTTCAAAATAGAACACATCTTTCTCTGCACAAACTAACTTTACCAAAACACTGAAAATCTGACTCAAAATGAAATTATTCTGTCAAAGAATAACACTTGTTTTCACTTCACAAGGTACATGCAGTCAATCA
>JAODTR010005909.1:0-11098 GCA_025399935.1 Amblyopsis rosae
TTACACACATTAAGTTTACTGAAAGTAAAAACAGTTGAAAGTCAGAGGACGTTTCTTTTTTTGCTGAGTTTATGTACCCCAAGCTAACTTTAATTTCTATGCAGATGATACTGTGATTTATTGTTTGGCACCCTCACAAATACAAGCCCTTTCTCAATTGCAGTCAGCCTTCAATATCATTAAACAAAATACTTTAATCAGTTGAAACTTGTACTAAATGCTGATACAACTAAATATATGTTTTCAAACTAAAAAAAAATAAAAATAAATAAATGTAGCTCTTCCATTACTTTAGACATTTACATTAGCACTCTGTATGGTAATATATTTGAGCCTGTGTCTGTATATAAATATCTTTGCATTTTAATTGGTGACACTCTCTCCTTTAACATATTTTATAGTTGGTTAAAAAACAAACTACTAACATTTGGTTGATATTTTAGAAAAACAATATAGTTTTTCTTTTGAAGCCCGACAAAAACTTGTGAATGCTACTTTTATGCATGTCCTTGATTATGGGGATGTCATCTACATGCATGCTTCATGTCAGTCTTTGCATGCTCTGGACACTGTTTATCATAGAGCCTTGAGGTTCATAACCAACTGTAGAGCGCTCACTCATAACTGTGTTTTATACAATAGGTAGGCTGGCCTTCATTGTACATTTAGGCTCTCTCATTGGTACTCTTTGATTTATAAAGTTATTCTGGGTTTGACACCATTCTATCTTTGTAAAATTCTAAACAGGACCTTGTAGCATTGGATGTTTCTAAAGATAAAATGAAGGTAATGGAAGAGGGACTCTACTACCAGTGCTTTAGGAAATTGTGCATCTTATATGGTCGCTGATTTTATTTTATTTATTAAGGCTATATGCTATGGTTGTTGCTTTTTAATAATTTGTTTGTGTTATGTGTTTTACATTATTTGTTTGTAAAATGGTTTTTCTGTTTTTTTGTTGCCTTGTCTTGGCCAGGACACTCCCAAAAAAAATTGATTCGTAATCTCAGTTAGTCCTTCCTGGTGAAATAAAATAATACAAAAAATGCATCCATGACATACGAGATGTACAATTTCACTCATCACCTGGAGGTCTTTGATGTTGGGAAAAGGAATGCCAATGATGATCACTGCCCGTGCGTTATCATCTGTGAAGTCCAGTCCTTCACTCACTTTACCCCTGCAAACAGCGATGAGCAGTGCTCCATCTACAGCAGTGCAATGAAGGGGGACAACAGAGTTGTTAAGGCGCCTTTACATGATAAGCAATTTGCGCTTCGCTCACCGCGAGACGGGGCGCAGAGCATACAGAGCAGTGCAGAGTCACCATGTCTACATGTCTCTAGGCAATGAGGACACTACACTACAGGAGTTTGAAGAACAGACTTTTTTCAAACTTTAGAAGCAGAAAATCATTTTTTATTTTCAGTGGATCTCTTACATAGTGGGAAATTAGCACCCGCCACCAGCCAAATGCAGGTACTTTTTCAGAGTGACGGTAATTTTGCCTTGTATACCAGCCACAGTGGCGGGTCGAAGGTAAATGTAGGCTATTATAATCTGAGTGAGGTTGACTGCAGGCTAGACGGAATGAGACCATAGTTCTATGAGACACACAAACAAGGAAATCAGCAAACAAACATTCGCAAGTGCGCTGGGGAAACAGGTGGGCGTCGACTAGAGGTGCACACACCGGTGAGTTATGAACGGGAGGGGCGCGCACTGCATATCGACGCAGCTCCGGTGTTTTATTAAAACGCTGCGGTAGTTTTTGTTTCTTCCGTTTCTAAAAGACAAGGCTAGCTCCACTGTGACTTGTTGGTATATTGAAGAAACTAGAGAGCTACTTCGTTGATAAATACAGATGAAAATACAGCTTGACGTTTCTGCTACTTCTGGCCAAGACTAGTGGTACTCGCATTTAGAGCTGGGCGATATACTGGTCTATCAGTACCGAGATATATATCGCTACATAAAAAGAAGGCACATGCACTCGGCACACTCGGTCAGTCAACCAATCCACTGCAAAGCACCACACCCACTCGTCTTGTAGTTTTTGTCGCCGACGTCAAATTATTCTGGAATTATGTCTGAACATTCGAAAACGCGTAAAGAAAACGATGTAAATGGTTTGACGTGAAAATATCATCCCCTTGTTTTTCCGCTTTTTCGCATAGCTATTTCGCGTTGCACTTGGTGTAAAAGGGCCGAATGAGAATGAGATTTCTGGTCCTGGCAAATTTAGGGTAGGTTAATTGAACCAACCTGTCCAATCATCTGATTTGAGAGGCTGCCATGTTTTCACTTTGGCAGAATGTTGTCTCCTAAGGTTAAATATTGTTCCAAGATTCAATTCTAAAATGAGCTGGCTACACAGGTTGTCATTTTTAGGAAAGGGCGCGACAGGGTAGTGATTGTGAAAGTAATTAAGTACTGTAACGAGTAACGTAACTAATTACTTTTAATACCCAGAAATAAGTAAATATTATTTACTTATAATATTAGTAATGCATTACTATTCCTGAGTAACATGCCCAACACTGCATAGGATAAAGGTTTGAAAGGTTAGCGGTAACAAGGTAAAAGTTTAAATATTTTTAACTTTGCAAGGTGGCATTTTCATGATATGCACCACGACCAAGGTAGCGGTACCGCATAGTAGGTGTCACTGCTCTACCCATAGGAAAACAATGGCACAGCCAGCACAGTTCTATTTTGCCGCTTATCACGTGCAGGTACTTTTAAGGCCCATTTATGCTTCTGCGTCAAGGCTACGGCGTAGGGTTACGGCCTATCCGTAACTGACGCCGTAGCCTTGACGCAGAAGCATAAATGGGCCTGACGTGCACCTCTCCAAATATTTTACTACGTGTCCGTCCATCCGTCGATTCGATGCAGCAGTCTTGTGGACACAAGCCCATATGCCAGAGAGAGTAGTTCTTTGGAATTTGGAACAATGCCATATCCTACGTGCACAGACTGTATCCCTTTGATAATCATTATTATTATTAGATTCGCTGGAAAGAGACGTTTTTATTTCTTGCTTGAGCATTATTAACCAAGAACTTAGCATATGACAAGACAGGGATATCCCTATGGCAGCAAAAAGCAGTATTTTATAAATACAATTTTGTATCTGCAGATTGTTTCCTATGATAAATGTTGGTGTAAATTAGAGATTCGCTGGAAATAAATATTTGTATATGCTTATTTCAAAGTTTTTGAACTCTGTTAGTGTTCCATCGGGAGCCAAGTCGTGGGTTTCCCTGCGGCATTTCCTTGTTGTTAATGCAGCGAAATTTTTATAATACTATTTTGTGTCGGCACAGACTATTTTCTATGATATATGTTGGCGTAACTAAGATTCACTCTAAATAAATATTTTTATATGCTTATTTCAAAACGTTAACACTCAATTTGTGATCTAATTCAGGCACATTTAAGACATGGTACTTCCGCATCAATCTCATGCGCAGTCAACGCACACAGGTCCGTGCGGCCGACGCAGAAGCATAACATGTATAACCTAAGCCGTACCTACGCCATAAGTTCGACGCAGAAGCATAAATGGGCCTTTAGGGGCAAGGTATTTTGCTGCATTCACATGAAATACTACAAACAAACGGGCAAAACGAAACACGTATGCATGACAATGTTACTACAATTATGTCAGATTGTTTAGAAATAATGGATTATTATCAAATAAAATGCCCACCCACACGGCTGAAGGCAATCGATCTGATGGCACGTGTGGGTGTGAGGCGCTGGGGATGCGGACAGTCCTTCCCCGGTACCGCCCCCCCCCCCCAAGTCGCGCCTCCTGGCGACGCTTCTCGCCGGTGTAGGACCTCCACCCCCAGGACACCGACCGGGGCAAATGGCGAAGTCCCTCCACCCGCCCGGCAAACCTCTCGAACCAGAGGCAGGACCCCTGCGGAGCCCTGGCAGGTGGCCAGAGCCAGTAGTGGAGTCCTTGCGGAGCTCGGGCAGGCGGCTCGAGCCAGTGGCGGAGGCGGGGACCCTGTGGCGCTCGGGCAGGCAGCCAGAGCCAGTGGCAGATTGGTTCTGGCGGACCCCCGGCGTGGTGCGGCTCCGGCGGACCCCCGGCGTGGCACCGCTTTCCGGCATGGGGCGGCTCCGACGAACCCCCGGGGAGGAGCCGACCTCCAACGCGGGGCAGCTCCGGTGGACCCCCGGCGAGGAGCGGACCTCTGAAATGGGGCGGCTCAGGCAGGGACGACCCCCCTAGTCTGGGTGGCGACCCTCCCCCCGGCGAGGAGCGGACTTCCGAAATGGGGCGGCTCAGGCAGGGACGACCCCCCTAGTCTGGGTGGCGACCCTCCCTCTGAGTCAGGCGGTGGCAGGCCCAACGGTGACCCCCTCCAGGAGCTGGGCGCCGGGTCCTGCAGACCGGCCACCACTCGCTTCTGGGCCGTGGGAGGTGGCTGGCCCGGCGGCTCTCTGACGCTGGGCAGATCTCTGACGGGGAGCGGCTCCGGCGGACCCCGGGGAATGGAGCAGGCTCCCAAAGTGGGGCGGCTCCGGTGGACCCCCGGCGTGGAGCGGCTCCCTGACGCGGGGCGGCTCTGGCAGACCCCCGGCGTGACACTGCTTGCCAACGCGGGGCGGCTCCGGCGGACCCCCGGCATGGAGCGGGCCCCCAACGCGGGCGGCCCGGAGGCAGGATCAGGATGCGGCCCAGAGGCGGGATCAGGATGCGGCCCCGGTTGGGGAGGAGGCCATGGCCAGGCCTCGGGCTCCAGAGGCGGAGGCGGCCACGACCGGGCTTCGGGCTCCCTCGGACCCCTGGCGCAGGGCGGCTCCCTGACGCGGGTCGGACCCGGCGGACCCCTGGCCTGACGCAGCTCGCCAACGCGGGGCGGCTCCAGCGGACCCCCGACATGGAGCGGCTGCGGCATGGAAAGCCCAGCTGGGGCTGCTGAGGCGGGGACGGCCCAGCAGAGGAGGAGGCCGGCTGCTGCTGCTGCTGCTTCTGCATGGAAAGCCCGGCAGTGGAAGAGGCCGGCTGGAGCTGCTGCGGCTTGGAAAGCCCAGCAGAGGAGGCGTGATGTGGCTGAAGCGAGAGAAGCCCAGCGGCGGACACGAGCTGCGTCCCAGAGGCGGGATCCGGTGGGCCCTTATCGAGCGGCGACTCCCTCACGCGGGGCGGCTCTTGCTGATCCTCGGCGAGCGGCGACTCCCTGACGCGGGGCGGCTCTGGCGGACCCTCTGCGAGCGGCGACTCCCTGACGCGGGACGGCTCTGGCGGACCCACGGCAAGCAGCGACTCCCTGACGCGGGGCGGCTCTGGCGGACCCCCGGCGCGGTGCGGCTCGCGGGCGCAAGGCGGTTTCGGCGGACCCCCGGCGTGGAGCGGACTCCCAACGTGGGGCGGATCCGGCGGAGCCCCGGCGTGGAGCGGCTCACTGACGAGGTGCGGCTCCGGCAGACCCCCGGCGTGGCACTGCTTGCCGACGCGGGGCGGCTCCGGCGGACCCCCGGCGTGGAGTGGGCTCCCAACGCGGGGCAGCTCCAGCGGGCCCCCGGCACAGCCCCCAACCAACCCGTGCCCGTGAGCACCTGTGGTCTGGTGGGCAAGCTCGCCTGTATCAACGCGAGACTCGCCTTGCCCAAACACGGCCCAGAGCAGCTCAACGAGCTCCGGGTAGTCGGGAAGCTGCACCCCCTGGTGGTAAAAGGCCGCTCCGGCCGGAGAACAGCAGCACCGTGTGCCGCCCCCACTGGCCTACCTCGAGCCGTCCAGCCGTGAAGTACCTCTCCGCTTGACAGAGAAACGGCCCGAGGGAGCCAGGAGTGCCGTGATAACGAGGGGGCGGGAACACACGTGCGCCGCTTCCCGATCCGGACCCCGACAGCGAAAGCGCCGACTCAGTTCTTGCTGGGGAACCGAGAGGAGAGGCGCTGCCTCCCGGCCTAGCCGGCATTGGAGTGGGGGGAGGCCACGCAAGTCCGCAGCCGGTGAGTTTGCGAAAGCAGATTAGTAAACTCAGCCGCTGGTTTCAAGGCCGTATTCACAGACTCTAGGACAAATATTTGCTCCAAAACTCGTTCCACCATTTTCTGTTTGGTGCCCTAACTCGTAGCGTAGTCCTGCACAGTTTTGGCCGTTCAAGGACTGTGAATTAGCCTAGCCTACATCTATTTAATCGGCCCCAATTATCAAAATAATTTAAGATATTTACTATTAGCCCTTTTATTCGTTTATAATAAACGACAAAACTAATAAAAAATCATCCCAGCAAGAGAGCAACATCATTGTTTATATGTATTAAATGTGAACTATAGGCTACGGCAATTTCATCATTTAAATTTATAATACTGCATATATCAGCCACGGCCACTTCAACTTGTTAACTGCTGCTATGATGTTTGCCCCGTTGTCCGTAGTCATGCAGGCCAGCTTATTCTCATCTAGGGACCACTCAACAAATACTTGGCGCATCGCTTCCGAAATATTGTCTGCCATGTGGTTCTGGGGCATAAATACAGTTTCAAGGCAGCGTTATTAAAGAGCCCAGTCTGTGGTAAGATAATAGGCGGTAACACTCATATTCATATAAGGAGTCATATTGACACTTGACCACATATCAGTTGTGGCAGAGAAGTAGTCAACATTGCTGAGCACGTTTTTTGACTGTTGCTTTTACTGTGTTGTACATTTTCAGCCCAGCAGTCTCAGAAAAGTAGGTTTTTACGGACAACTCTTAGTTTTCTACCGTGCAAAATGAAACCATCTCTTCAACAAGATATTGCGTAACCGCGGCTGTAAGGTATTTATTCCTGATACTTTCACGGCTGTATTTGGTAATTCATGCAAAGGCTTCATCCACTCCTAATTGTCGATTGGCATCAGCCTGAGCTGTATCTTTTGACGCTGCTCCACGACTTTGTTCTAGGGGAGGCAGTTGCGCTTTGATGGAAGGATGAGTCGTAGCTAGATGAGAGTTGGATGTATTTCAAGGTGGACGTATTTCCCCGTTTCACATAGACCTTCCTGGCGCATATTTTGCATATTGCCTTAACTAAATTGGTTGGATCTCCCTTTTCATTTGGTTGAAAGCTGAAATGTTCCCAAAGTGGTGAAGTTACATTTGGTTTTGCTACTAGAGCTGCCATAGTTTATGTATCTTTCACAGAGAAGCACGCCAGCACCAGATGCGAATGCAAAAGATAGTTTAAATGACCCACAGTTAGCGGGAACACTTAGTTATGAGTTTATTTAACATTCCTAGCCTTATGAAAAAGGAGAGAAAGAGGACAAAAAGAAAAAAAAAAACAGAACTAGCATTGTTGTGGTTATTGCACACATGCACATATATAATATATATACACATGCACACACACACGCACATGTATAATACTAACACTATTTTATGTATTATAATTAACTCAATTGATATGTAAATCATTAAATTTAATAATATGTAAAACATTAAATGTAATAAAAAATGTTTTTAAGTGCGAAGCTTTTTAGGTAAAATACAAGGTTTACTAGGGCTGGCCCCAAATATTATTTTGGATATTAGTTTGTTGGGTTTGTATTCGATTTAAATATTGGGATTCGAGTATTCGTTTTTTCCACATTAGGCATGCATGTTTTCTCATTAATACCTACTGTCTCCATATAAACACACATGTTGAAATGTAATTGCCTGCCCTACACTGTGTCATCAACACAATTGATTGCAATTGGCTCTGTTTGTAAGAAGAGAGTATTTGAATACTTGTTCGGAAATACCATCAAGTATTCAAAACCTGTAAAATGGTATTCGGGACAGCCCTCATGTTGACTAAAGGAATGTTAAATCTTAAGTCTTGGCATTTACACTAGAGGATTTTCAGGGTGATGTAATGGTATATCTAAACATTAGGTCAGCATTAGACTACATTTCTATTTGATGACTCACCTCGTTGCCCACACTTTTTAATGGCATTGTAATATATCTTAAGCAGCTCGTCAAAATCGCCCTTTGCTCCACCACGGGGCTCTGTAATAACCATCTTCCTCTGCTCAAGCTGCTCCCACAGCCCGGTTCTGGACCAGCGATCTCGCAGCTTGTCCAGCAGCTAGAGAGAGTAAAATCCTAGCTATAAATTACAGCTAAACAACAACTAATACAATTATATTCCAAGGTTAGTCAGCCAGCCAGTCAGCCACTCACCAAAATGAATGAGGTAAAGCAAATAGTAATTATGTACAGGAACACATATCAAAATATGGATTATATTTGATGGTAACACAACAGTCCATTTTCATATTCATGATGGGCTCGTCGGTAGGAATGCAACGATTACAAATTCTGATGCTACGATTATAGTCTGAGGAATAATCACGGTTTCACGATTATGCATGAATTTCACAACACCAGCAATTAGGGTTGGGTATCGTTTGAATTTAATCGATTCCGGTTCTGATATACAAATAACATATTTCAAGAGGGAAAATTTCATAACTTTTCATTTAGGCTATATTCAGTCAAATCAATGTCAATGTTGGTGACACTGACCGGATTCAGGAAGGTTTCTTTTTCCCTTAATTTATAAAAAATAAGACAAATCAAAACAAATCACATGTTTACCAGCTGGTTTGAACTCAAAAACACTATAACATTAACATTTAGGCCTAGGCGCACCAAAGCTGTACATCAATATGTTACTTACAGTATTAAGTCTCCTTTACCATTTAGAATTTAATCCAACTTGTAGAATTCTTATTCATTTCGTGAATTTCTTTCTTATGATAATTCAGTTCATGAGCATGTAATGACCTGGATAATGTTACATGCACAACGATAGGCATAGTCCTATCGTTGAGAGCAAAAAAAATATCTATTTTTAGATCAGCGGCGGCGCACTGATCTATGCTTAGTGTAATAAAATGTAGAAATAAAAATTAAACGTAAGATCGTAATGCTAGAAAACTATATTAATTGTTTTAGCGTGGCTTAAGCTCTATCTGGTTATGCCAGTGCTCTACACACACTACGCACAGCCACTACACACAGAGCTGGAGCAGAGGGTTCGTGTGATTTTGTTTGTTGTGAACGCTTCGTCATATATACGAAAGTTTATCTAATGAATGTGGCTTAGTAAAGAAACAAGAAACAGCCCCCTTAAAGAGGTAAACAGGGGGTTCCGGTTTGGCATGGAGAGTGAGTGAGACGTGTGTTTGGGAGCTCTAGCACTTTTATCCTTTATCCTTTTATCCTCATGTTATCACGCTATATTCGATTAAACTACTGCAGCATTTTATTTTGTTGTTTTGTTATTACGTGTAGTGGAGTGTAGTTTATTTAGGTTTTTGTGTGGATTTTCGTTGTCAAAACGAGTTCCGAAAGTCTCTCCCGTAATGGCGGACGAGGCGGGAGTTTTGAATGCGGCGTCCCTCAGCGGTCACGAAGGCAGATCTCCTGGACTTCCGTGCAGTTATTTTCACGGACTTGACTGCCATCATTGCTACCCACATTCAGTCAACGATTGAGGCAGTGCTGAAGCCAGCTATAGCCGCAGCCCTGGCTCCGTTTTCCATTACACTAGAGAGTGTGCGGTCCGCAGCAGAGACCCAGGGCCGCCGTATCTCCGACCTTGAGCAGAGCCTCTCTAGTTATAGCGATCGGCTTGTTGCCCTGGAGGAAACTGTATTGCGTCTGAGTTCGGGGAACTTGCAGCTCAAGTGGGCCGCTCCGACAACGCGAGGCCTCGGGTAATGATCGTAAAGATCCACGACTTCTGAGAGAAGGAGGCGATCATACACAGGCAGTCCAGAGATCAGCTTTGCTTCCGTGACCACAAGATCCAAATTTTTCCGGATTTCACGTCTACTTTGGCCAAAAAGCGTGCTGCATCCTGGATGTCAAGCGTGCCCTGTGGGATAAGAAAATACAGTTCTCACTGCGGTTTACCCCTTACACTTATAGGGAGAATCAATGCAGTGAAAATGAACAGTTTGCCTAAATTCTTTTTCATTGTATTCCCTTGTTTCTACCAAAATCTTTTTTTAAGTCAATTGACCAGGCCATCTCTTCATTCATATGGGCTGGAAAGGCACCCAGGGTCAGTAAATCTCTGCTTCAGAGGTGTAGATTTGGAGGAGGACTGGCATTACCCAACTTCCTTTATTACTACTGGGCTGCCAATTTTCAAAAACTCCCATTCTGGCTACATGATTCAGACTGGCCATGGTGCCATCTTGAATCATGGTCCTGCATCTCTACCTCTCTCCCTGCCTTGCTCTGTTCTTCTCTTCCAATATCCAATCTCGCTATACTGGCAACCCGGTGGTGCTCTCCACTCTTAAAATCTGGTACCAGTTTCGACGCCATTTAAAATTTTCCTATGCCTCTACATTGAGCCCTATTGATAGGAACCACGCATTCCTCCCATCCATAGTGGATACTGCCTTCTCCCAGTGGGCCATGAAGGGCATTGGGACCTTCCAGGACATGTATGGAGACAAAGGTTTTGTTAGCTTCCCCGATCTTGTCTCAAAGTGCTCTCTGCCTCCATCACACTTTTTCCGCTAACTTTAGGTACGGCATTTTGCTTCCTCTCAGTTCCCTGATTTCCCCGCCTCATCCCCAGGTCAACCCTGGGACACTGTGCTGTCTCTGCTGCCCCGTCAGAGGGGGTTGATGTCCCATATCTACACATGCATCATGTCCATAGACAAGCACTCTAGTAATAAAATGAAGTTGGCTTGGGAGCAGGGGTTGGGGATTGGGTTTACGCAGCAGTGGTGGGATGAGGCGACAGACAGGATACGCTCTACAACACCTTGTGCCCATCTGGGTCATATTCAATTTAAAGTTGTACACAGAGTGCACTGCCCAATGCCCTGCCCTGGACAACTATTGGAACTCTATATTTCAAGTTCTGTCTCAGGTGCTAGGTGTTGCCCTGCTGCCATGCCCCCTAGTGGCGGTATTTGGCATTCCCTCAGACCTAACATCCCTGTCACGCAGACAAAAGGATGTAGTTGCATTTACATAATTATTGGCCCAGCGTAGAATACTTTTGAATTGGAAGTCAGCCCACCCCCCGGCGGTCTCTCAATGGCTTGGGGATGTTATGTTTTTCT
>JAODTR010005910.1:0-11097 GCA_025399935.1 Amblyopsis rosae
CACGCTGCCACTTGCCACCAGCGATCACCACGCTACTCGACACCAGCGACTACCGCGCTGCTACTCGTCACCAGCGATTGACACGCTGTATCCACACCAGACTATTGTAATAAATCTCAGTTTCATTCATCTGTTGTGTACCGCCTCTGTGTTCCGCGCCTGGGTCTTCGTCCTCCCTCCGCCCCGTATCATAACAGTTGCGTGTTAGATTATTTTATCTCTTCTCAGTATTCTCTATAAATGCTAGTGTGTGTGCGATCTCTTAGTTCCTAATATGCAACTGACTTTTGTTTCCAGAAAATGCTTCAGGTTTAAATTTCATTTTGATTTGAAAAGTTGTTAAACACAAATTAGTTTAATTACAGTTTGTAACGTTTAGCAATGACAAGGACAAGTGTTAAACGTGACAGTGGTTTTAATCTTAACAGAAAGCAACACATACAATTGTATGACTGACCAACCCACTGAAGGAACAGTGCAGGGTTCCTTCCTTCCTCCCCTTGCTCCTCTTTTCGTTTCCTACGTTTTGTATCCTGTCTTTCCCTATTTCCTCCCTCCTTGCTTCCTTTAATAATTTCCTTCTTCTCACCCTTACCTGCTTTGTTCTCCTCTTATGGCCCACTTACTGCAAGTCCTTCACCCCATCATCATCATCATCATCATCATCATCATCATCATCCTCACACATTGCTTTCACATGTGTTGGTTCCCCATCTTCCTCCCTGCCTTTTCTTTCCTTATGTTCATTCCATCTTTCCTCTTTTCCTCACACCATTCTTTATTCCCCCCTTCCTCCCTTCCATCCCAGCTCCAACCTATCTCCCCCCTCTCTCTCTCCCTCTCTCTCTCTCTCTCTCTGACTCACTGTTTTCACTCTTTCAGACTAAAGGCTTTGCTCTGTGTGTTGGATTCACTGTTGATAGATTTAGCTGAGAGTCTGACGGAGGAACATTTCAATTTTTGTTTCAAATATGTGAGCTTTAAAAAGAAAAAAGGGTTGATCAACTTCTTGTTTGGACTACTTTAGTAGGAAGCAGAAAATGGAAGTGAGTCAGCATGGTTATGTAGCCATTTTCAAAAACAGTGTGACATCTCGCACTAAAGATGGCGGATTTAGAGACATTCAAGAAAATTTGGGACTACGAAAATTTATAATTTTGTTTTGATCAAGATAGTGAAATAATTTTTCAGAATGGAATATTTGTTTTTTATTTTGTTTCCGTCCGGTTCGGTTAATATGCATTGTCGTAGATTGTTATAATGAATGGGTTTTAAAATTCGAATTCTCCTCTCTCTCTCTCTCTCTCTCTCTCTCTCTCTCTCTCTCTCTGCGTCTCTCTCTGTGTCTCTCTGTCAGGTCTAGAGAAGGTGGGCCGTGACTCCAGCTATGAGCAGGAGGGCAAGGTGCAGTTTGTGATGGACGCGGTGTACGCCATGGCTCACGCCCTGCACCGCATGCACCGTGACCTGTGCTATGGCTACCCGGGCCTGTGCCCGCGCATGGCCAGCAACATCGACGGCAAAGAGCTGCTCAGCCACATCCGAGCCGTCAGCTTCAACGGTGAGCCAGAGAAATGGAACGGCTCACTCCTCAAGTGTGTTGGCCACGCACCCAGAATTCCCTGTTACCCTCCTCAGCTCTGCAGTTGTGTTTTGAAACACAACTCAAACACAAAAAGGTGTCTCTGGGTTTCATACCAAAACATCAAAGTGTCGGCAATGCTGTTTTCATTCATAAGGGTACTTCCACACAACAATGATCTGTTTCTATTCTGCTCTGGTTTGTTTTCACACCACAGCTGTGCTCAGTATGAATTAATTTACATGTTCTTAATGTTTACTGAACGCTTACTGAGTTTTAAAATACTATTTCACACGAGGATGGACAAAATGTTCATGTTGTGATGAATTCAGTTGACCATGTAACAGGTTGGGTATGGGTTACTGACACTGATGAAATAGTAGACAGGCTTGGTATTGCACATTTAGGGCCATATTCTAACAATCTAAGTGCACGGTCTGAAGTGCAAGGCGCAAATTGGATTTAGGGCGTGTACAAATCCACATTTGCTATTCAGAATGGTTGAATTTACTCTCTTTATTATTCATGGGTGTGTTTCGGGCATAACATAAGATAACCAATCAGAGTGTCATCTCCCATTCCCTTTAAAAATCCAGGCACCCTTGCATCATAGGCGGATTGCTATTACATAGCACGTCCCTGTACGTGTAACAAGCAGAGTGTACAGATGTTGTCCACCTGCTATAGGCGATACTATATTGATTATGTGCCTTGCGCTGACTTTAGACCAGGTTTTTGCTGGTCAGTTGCACAATCACACTCCACTGTCTCAAGAAAGCAATGCGCCAGCAATGTGCTAGACCACACTTAATGTGTAGACCAACACACCCAAAGGTGCTCAAATCGGAACATTTAGACAACGTGGGCGCTGGACGGGGAAATGACAACTGCGTCGGTCTGAAACTAATAAGGATGGCACAATCCAGTTTTTTCAGTCCCAATACCGATACAGATACCGGCACTTTGGGTATCGGCTGATACCGAGTTCCAATCCAATTCCAGTGTTAAATTATGTTTTCAGTTGCAAAGTAAATTACAGCAAATCTCAATTTTAGGAATGCATTTTAGAAACCTGCTGCTGATAGTGTGGCCTGGGTCGGTTAGACATGGCTGATGCCAGTATCGGACAGATTTCAGATCTCAGTATCGTATCGGTGCCATCCCTAGAAACTAGCTTTTCGCCGCATTGCGCAGGTTGTAAAATAGGCCCCTTAAAACTCAGAACTTGACTTTAGTCTCAAGACCATCAAGAGTATAAAACAAGCTATCCACTCAAAGTTTAGGTGAGACATCCAACCTCAGAGATTGTATCAACTCACACAATTTAAACAATGTATTGCTTAAGTGTCTCTGAGATTTATAGAAACATGCTGTTCATCCACTGTCAATGGATAATTCTGCTCATATTTTACCAATGCTAAGCTGTGCTTCAATTGCGACAGATCAGAATTTGAGAAAAAAAAAAAAAACAAAGAAAACTTTGTGTATGGTTCATTTGTGTGTGTGTGTGTGTGATTAATTTATTCATTGGTTTATTTATTTTAGATTTGCTCTGTTCCATGTCCTTGTCATCACTGCTCCACAGTGTCACTGTAATACAGCGGATGAATGTGCTTCCCTTGCTGCTCCTCCACGCTTGTGAGTGTAAGTGGGCTTCATTAGTTTATAACCTCAGGGTGACAATACCCTGCTAACCAGTTGTCTTTTCAGTGTGTCACTTTTCAGGTTACGCTTTTACACTGATCACAGAACACGCAATGCTTTCTAGAACTGAATCTGTACTACAGAATTCATATATTTGTTTTGATTTGTTGGCAGTTTGTGCAACAACTGTCACATTGTCACAAATACAATTAGTTAATTTAGCAGATATCCCCGTTTATGTATAATTGTAAGTATTTACAGTTTTTTGAGCTGTCAACTAAGTAATAGGATTGATCTGTGATGAGACACGTCAGTGCTTGTGTTAATATTGACAAAATTCCAGTTTTTATAAAAATCTGAGTTTTATGTGCTGAAAACAAACCGTCATATCCGTTAAAAATCACCTTAGGACCTGACTGGTTTTCAGCGGTACACTTAGTGCTCTCATACGTCATCAAATTCAAATGTTAACGTTAATGTTATTGCGGGTCCCCCTCTCAGCCCCTCCCCTCCCCTCACTCAGCTCCTTGACACATTCTTCCAGTTGTAGTGGGTGGAGTCAGGCTCAGAGCTGCAGGTGCAGTTTAGGAAGTAGATAGGGGTTAGACATATCGTTCAAGGATGTTTACATGCTGGGCGTGTCAAAGATCGAACTCAGGACCCTCCCATGTGATGTTTGTTTGTTGTGGTTTTGCTTTTCTTGTTCTCAGTATCGACAGACCTCCTAGACACCATACTTTTAAATAAACTCTGTGTGTGTGTGTGTGTGTGTTTTGGCTTGTTTTCCAATTAGTTTCACTATTGATCTGTTTTTGCTTGACATGAGACTGAAAATTCTCAAGGAGAGGTATATGTAATTCTCCATCTTTATGTGTGTCAGAGAACAGAGTAAAAGTCAAAGTTGGCGAAACATGAATTCCCCTTCTCTAGTGAATGGATCCATACCAATTCAGCTTAACTCATGAGACTGAATGACATAACGACAATGAGAGATATAGAGAATATAAAGCGAGCGCCTGCAAAAGTTCACTTTACCTCACAGTAGCTAAATGGAGCAAGGTATAGGGTCATGGAATAAATGTTCTCCAGTAGAATAAATTCCCAGCTCAATCCCCCTTCATTTATCGGGCTGAGCTAAACGGAAAAGCCCAATATCCTTTTCTCTGTTGTTCTATAAGTCCTTCTGTTCCTCCAGGTTCAAATATCTCACGTTTGTCTTTGGAGTTGGTGTGTTGTGGCAGTGTGGTGCACTGACTGGGAACATGCTCTGTGTTGCATGTTGTGAGCTACACAACATGATCCTTGCCAATAGTATACTTTGCCAAAACCTTGCCTCATTTACATGTTATAAGATGCAGTTTCTTGAATGCTGATAAAGTTATTTACAATCACAGGTTGCACAGGTGTGTACATGGTAAATAATAATCACATTTAGTGTTAGAAAAATCTGTATGGATATCAGGAGAACCAGGGGCGTCACCAAACCTATCTTAGGGGGCCGTACAGCAATTGCGATATTGATAGGACACCATAACAGAAAGTTCCACATTGAACGATTTTTATTCCGAACGTATTGAATCTGATGTCACTCCGATATCACTCGCCACTATATTTTTCCACATTGTATAGCCATTGTTGTGCCTTTTGTTTGTGTTGGATGGATGGGAATATTTGATCAGTGTCTAACACAAACTTGACCAAAATTATATTTTTTGATAGATCAACAGTCAATACTTGATACTGCTCAAAATACGTTTTTTCCCTGGGGGAGCATGCCTCCAGATCCCACTATTAGGGCTTAGCCCCCCTATCATTAATCTCTAGTGATGTTGCTGATGAGGACCAATGAGACAGGACAGTGTTGAATATAGCTGCGATGACTTCCATTTTGTTTCTGCTGAGCATAGTGCAAATTGTGGCCTCAAGCATATACGCTTTGCTCTGTTTCTCAGGAAAGTCTTTGTTGATGTTGCTGTGGTCTACTGTATTTGTAATGGCGGTTCACTCATGGTTCCATTTGGCATTTATTCGGCACTGGGGCTTCATTAACCTAAACCCACACATACAGTTACACGTACGCACACCGACACACACACATGTAGCCTATATACATTACACTACATAGTGTATCTGTATATAGGTGTATATTACAATTCAAGCATGTGGGTGAGTATAGCATGCATTGCCTGCATGTGTATTATTGTGAAAGGGCATTTGTGTTTTAACCCCTAGTCTAATGAATGTCCATCTGTGTTGTTTTAAAGGATATTCTGTCAATTCAGAAATCCATTACATACAAACACACGCACGCACACACACACACCGCCTGTGTGCCAGACTCACCCACGCAGGCTGACTTTTATATTCCCTATGTTGGTTGAAAGTACATCCTGTCTTTTCAGATGAAGACCTTGGTAATGTTCTCCCACGCTCCCTCGCAAATGATCGATAGCTTTCTTTCAATCTTTTATTTGTTCATTACTTTCTTTGTCCTTTTGTTAATTCCTTTTCAAACTCAAACTCCTGCATTCCTTGTTGTCGATTCCCCCACCCCACTCTCTTTCTCTCTCTGGCATTCATTCTCTTGACTTGCACGGGCTAAATCCAAACTCCAGACATTTTACTAAGCATTTCCAGGCTGTGATATAAATTCATATTTTTAAATCTATATTAATTTAATATTCATATTATTTAATCTATATTTTTAATCTATATTAATTAAATCAATAGAGTTATAATACCATGAAAAACATTTTTAGCTAACTACTTATTTTTTACAATACTGTTTACACTAATGACTAATTTGAAATTGATAACCAAATGTATGTGCTAATAGCTATTGTTCTGCTTAAGGACACAAACTTATTTTTGTCAATAAGAGAATTAGCTAACTGTCGATATTATATAAAAAGTGTTTTTGGTAGTGAACTTTGAAAATCGACATAATAGCAAAAAGGTTCTGCGACTCAAAAAAGACTATAAAAGAGGGTATGATTTATTTATTTCATTTAATAATAATGTACTACCGTTCCCATTGATTGCAATCAAAGGGACAAGTAAAGCAAAGACAAAAGTAACTTATGTTGAGTCAACATATGGGTCATTGTGAATTTGGACAGGGTTGACTAGCAGAATGCTACAAACGTATTACTGGAAACCAATTAAAAGTGAAGTTGAATCGTGTCTGTATGTGTGCTTGCATGCATGCAAGTATGTGTGTGTTAGCTTGTGTGGATGCCGTTATCCCAGACAAATTTGAGTATGATTGTATGGCTGCTAGCTCATTTCTCCTGCTGAGAGAGAAGATGGCTGGCGCAGTGGGACACGGCCAGCACTAATTAGCTGGGCTTGATTCAAGACTGATGACCTTTACCTTGTCAAGACCGTACAGAGAGAGTAGGGCTAGGTAGGGGGGGAGGCGGGAAAAATGAGTGGTGGAGGTGTGTTGAAGGTCTAAGTGGGAGATGGGGCTTTCTTGCTAGTTGTGACCTCGACTATAAAACAAAGGCCTGAGTGAGAGAGATGAGAGAAGATATGCTGGATGGGTGGCTGTCTGTGAGTCATGCCCTGGTTCAATGTTTTGGCACATATCTTTTTTAAGGGAATAACAGCACTATTAGTACATCAAATATTATATTTTAAAATATTGCAAAAAGTATGACCACAAAAATAGCTGGTTTTGTCCGGTTGCCGTGACTTTCACATGTGTCGTTCCACTCGAATCAATACTATAATGAAACAGTCAGCCACACTATTTTTGTGCCTTGCGTAATGAAGACTATAGGTATTGTTTATGGGGGAATGTACACATATTCATGTCTTAGTTAGATTTGTGATAAGCAAACAGCATATTTGGAATTTACTTTATAAAAGCCTAATGTAAAGTCTATGTAACAGCGCCTTTGAACTGTGACTATAGCATATCAATTATTATGTATTCGTTCATGTATTACCTTCCACCATGCAGAAAATGCACAAATTAGTGCATAACATTTGACCAAAATGCAGGAAATTAAGAGTTAGACTCTCAAAGTATTGTGGGGAAGGACTCCCATTAACCTGACATGCCAGATGAATTGTTGTCACAACTCCACGGTAAAATTAAACTGAAATCAGTTTCAGCTTCACCTCCTTCCCCTGCCTACTGTACTGTATCCACACCCATCACATCCATCACCATAGCCATTCAACCTTCACCCAACCCAGCCAACCCCCCGCCACGCTGTCTCTCTCTGTCCTAGAGAGAGACGTTAACAAATGATTCTGCAGACACAAACCCTAAAAAGCAGCAGGACATGATTCTGTCTCAGCTTCTCTACTGAGAAGCTCAGTGCAGACCATCTGTCCCCGGTGTTCCGACATTTTCAACACCCCACAAGAGCTGCTTTAAATCCTCCTCCATCGCCCCAGTCCCCAGATAACACGAGGACCACAGGTCTAAATGACTGCAGACCCGTCGCCCTGACCTTTGTGGTGACAAAGACCTTGGAGAACCCTATCCTCTCCCACCTTAACTCCCAACACGACCCCTCTCCTGGAACCCCTGCCCTTCCCCCTCTCTTCCTGGGTGATCACATCCTGTCAACGACCCCTGCTTGAGTTCAAACTTATCTCTGGAAATACAAAGTCTCTGTTTTCCATAAAGGGCTCAACAACTAAATCCACTTGTTATAATGAGTGTGATGGGGTCGCTATCGCTCCATTAACGTGGAATTACATCTTAAAGAAGTCCCGATCAATCGTAGGAGGTCACGTGACCCACTCAACCAATTTCAAGAGGGTTAACAGCGAATTTGTCTCCAATTCTAACCCGATGGAGGCACTTGTGAAGCCAAATTACTGATTGAACATGTCTGTTGAGAGACCAGTGAGTGGAAACGAGAGAGAGAGAGAGAGAGAGAGAGAGAGAGAGAGAGAGAGAGAGAGAGAGAGAGAGAGAGAGAGAGAGAGAGAGAGACTGTTGATTGACAGATGACCTGGAAGTGACGGCACATTGTGACCTTCCAGAGGAAAGCAGGAGTGATAGCACTCAGGCTGAGCTTTGGGGAGCGTCCACTAAGAAGGTACAGGACTGAGAAGGTACCTTCTCATTGGCAGATTATAGGTTATAACACAGAGAGGTTATAACACAGAGAGAGTAAGGAACAGACTACGTACTCCCCCAAATCTCTCTCTGTGCAGCTTGACACCTTATATATTTATATACAATATGTATATAGTATAGTGTCAAGAAGGAATTTAGATTGAACCAGCTATAGTGCAATGTATTGTGTACTAGAGAAGGGAAAAATGCAAGCTCTGCAAATATCACAGGTACAAGCACAGAACATATAGTAGATATACTGTCAATATAGAAAATACTGTAGCAAACATCACAGTGAAAGGGACACAGACCTTTATTGAAAACCTGACCACAAACACCACTTAATCTTAAAAGGATAAACATCTGACACAATTAATAATACATTAATAACAAAAATAATGATTATACATTTTATTTGAGACGCCTTTCTAAACACTCAAGGACATCTTGCATTGCAAATACAAAGATATCAAACAGTTGGCTGAAATACGTATACTATAGTAATAAGCATTTGATCTAAGAAATATATACAAAATAAACAAAATTTAATTAAACAGTCAAGTGGCTGAAATATACATAGTAATAAACATTTGATCTGAGAAATATATACAAAATAAACCAATTTAAATTAAACAGTCAAGTGGCTGAAATATACATATTATAGTAATAAACATTTGATCTGAGAAATATATAAAAAATAAACCAAATTTAATTAAACAGCCAAGTGCCTGAAATATACATATTATAGTAATACACATTTGATCTGAGAAATATATAAAAAATAAACAAAATAAAATAAAACAATGAGAGGAGAACAAAGGGTCAAACGTCACAGGCAAGGTGGGTTTTGAGTTTAACGAACGAGGTGACCGTGGTGGCATGTCGAATGTGCAGTGGAAGTGCGTTCCAGAGTCTGGGGGCAGAGCAGCTGAAGGCCCGAGCCCCCATGGTGGAGAGATGGAATTGGGGGGTGACGAGAAGTCCCGTAGAGGAGGAGCGAAAAGATCGGGAGGGAGTATATGGCAGGAGAAGGACAGAGAGATAGGAGGGAGCCAGATTGTGGAGGGCCTTGTATGTAAGGAGGATAATCTTGGAAGTTAATGCGGAACTTTACAGAAAGCCAATGTAATTGAATCCGAATAGGATTGATGTGATCCATTGACTTTGTGTTTGTGAAGATTCTGGAAGCAGAGTTCTGTACTAATTGCAGTTTATTGATGAGTTTGGTTGGGATACATTAGTAAACAATGTTTAATTTACTCTTGTAAATATATAGTACATATATAGTACAGTAATGTTCACATACGCTATATACTGTAATGCTTACACATTAGCATTTGTTTAGCCATAGCACAGTTAAGTTGCTTTTGTAAATACAGTTTTGTTTAGAGTATAAAAAACTACCCTACAGTATGTAATAAACAAATTAAATGTATAATGTACCTACATTTGTTATCATTGTATTCTGAATGGAGTAGATGGGGAAACATATTTTGCTCTTGCTATAGTTTGACTATATAGACTATAAAACGCTCCTAAAATACCTTGCATGTAAGCACATTTCTCATCATTGTGATTTCACTGTATCGTTTCAGGTTACACCGCTAAAATAATTTTGTCCCCATGACTCATTTTGTGAAAACCGCTATCAAAATGCTTTCAAAAATGTGTAATTTAGACAAATAATTGCTTTTTTGATTTGTTTCTTTATGTTAATTTCATACATTTTATTTGATTAATGCTGGACATAGATACATGTTTGTTTCCATAATTGGGCACAGGACAATCATATTGTCTATGGTGCGGGATTTCATGTTTTTTTATGAGGGCACTTGGTATGTTAAAGCCACACATAGATTGTCTGTACATTTCAGTTGGGGACAACCTTTCTCACCACTACTGAAATCTGCTATAATCATTAGTTTCTCCTTTTTACGTGTGGCTGACATTTTGTCATTAACACCATGTGAATTAGAGAGGGCCAATGTTTTGACGATTTATGGTGCCTTGTCGAAAAATGCTACTATAGCGCTGCCATATCGAAATTTGCTACATTAAATGTTCAGTCTTCCCATTTCCAAGATCCCATAAATTTATAACTCTCACAGTATAATGTGAATTAAAAAAAAGCATATTATTGTTGCATACTTTGCACACGTAGCTCTATGCCTACATACTCTTTCTGAAATTACAAATATTCCAAAACGAAGCGTTAATTGGGTGAAATGGTTAACATTATGTAAATAATAATTGAATATACAAGTGTTAAATTACAACCTGGTAAACAACGTTAATATAATCATATTCTGCAAGGGAAATGACAAGAAGCCTTATAAATATGTTAAAAGCATGCAACAGTACTAGCTAGAAATCCAGATCAGGGTAGCACAAATCTCTGGGTGCTGTTTCAAGCATGACGAAAATGAAGCAATAAACGGCTGTGCGCATGCGCAGTATGTCGAGGAAGCACAATTTGATGGATACTGTAGCATAAATCGTCAGAACACCGGCCCATGGTACATGGACAAACTGGGCGGGTTCCTAGAGCCCCCAAAATATATCAATTCCAAAGTAATTTTAAAATATTCTGTATACTGTAAACGCTCCAGTTTTAGCCGGGTATTTCTATATGTTTAAATACTACAGTACATACCATCCATCCATCCATCCATTCTCATCTGCTTATCCAGAGTCGGGTCGCGGGGGCAGCTGCTCCAGCAGGGGACCCCAAACTTCCCTTTCCCGAGCCACATTGGAAAGCTCTGACTGGGAGATCCCGAGGCGTTCC
>JAODTR010005911.1:0-11097 GCA_025399935.1 Amblyopsis rosae
TTTTAGCTACCCACACCCCGGTGGGTAGTGCTTTGCGGCCCGGCACCGGTCCGGGGCCCGGTCGTTGGGAACCCCTGTTCTAGCTGATTAAATCTGACATACTGTAGGGCGCTAGTAGTGTTTCAGATATTTCTCATTCTTACACAAGTCTCCAAAATTGCATACCTAAGCTTTAAAACACAGATAGTTAATGAAATGATCTCTCATGTTTTACCAGACGTGCGCCCACCGGTATGAGATAAGGAACCGGGTGAACCAACCCTCAGAGACACGCGATCCTATTGGACGCTGCTACGTGCTGAGTGATGACCTGACAGAGCGAGACGATTTAGATGGCGGCGAGTGGAAGTTCTGTGAGGGCCGGTCGCAGGGCCATGAGCAGTTTGGCTTTTGTCAGCAGGGTCTGTCAGTTAGTTTCACCCCAGACAACAACTACATCCTCTTTGGCGCTCCAGGAACATACAACTGGAAAGGTGAGATGTGCCTCTTATGTTAATATATGCATGGGTATGAAATGTAATCCCAGGCATACTTGTAAGCATCCTTGAGCAAAATTGCCTAACCCCTATCTGGTCAATTTACTTACTTAATTAATACTTAATACATCATTGTATTAATTCGTTGGACTGTAATTGTTTTCACTGTACTGTAAGTCACTTGTTGGTCAACATGTCTGATAACTGTCACACAAATGGAGGCACTACTGTGTCCCGTGATGTAGGCCACATTATGTCTTTACTGTACACACATAAAATATAAATATCAACAAATACATAGATTTTCATATCAATACCAGCAATAGTACCTAATCAATTCATATATTTGATACATTAGTTAAACATAGGTATTTATTCTGAAGAATAAATAACAAGGTATACACACCCTGGACTCAAAATGTTTACAAAATGCAACTTGTTTGTACCTTTAATACAAGTACCTGTAAGCACAGTATTGTGCAGTTCATATTCTCCATATGGATGGGGTTCTATCATGTTATTAGCAACATACAATTGATTCATAAAGCAATTTACTGATTGGACACAATGTCCAATGTCAGTTGGCTAATCAAAGAAAGAGCTGAACCCTATACAGTATATCACATGGCTAATGCATGCCAATGGCCTTGTCTGGGGAAACAATATACATTCCTACAGTTTTCACGTTTAATGACATTTTGATGATTTATATTGTGTGGTGACATTTTATTATTGTATTAATTCATATTTTGTAAATCTGCGATACACACAAATATAATATGTAGCTGACATGCATTTGGACTGTGCGCGTGTTTGTATGTGTGTGTGTGCGTGTGTGTGTGTGCATGTGCGTGCACAATGAGAGAGAGTGTATTCCCTATATATTTATGATGGGCGTGGCCGCTTGCATACAGTATGGCAGAGCGAGTGTCTGCCTGCGTTGCTGTGCCTTCACATGTATCCATTTTAGGTGAGGCGCGTGCCCAGCTCATAAACCAGACTCTGCTGGATGAGGGTTTCTACGACGACGGGCCCTATGAGGTGGCAGACCAACACCAGCTGAACGCCTGGCTGATCCCTGTGCCCTACCACAGTTACCTGGGTAGGATCTGGCCTCCCTGCTCACTGCTGCCTGCGCACAGGAGAGAAAGAGAAGGCCCAAGAATGGTGACACCAGAGCCCAGGCTGTACCCAGAAACACCCCTGCCCGGGAACTACTTTTCCCATGATGCTTTGAGACGTGTTATAATTGACGTGGGTGGGCATGTACATCTCCAAGCCTGTTCTGGCCTGAGGGCAGACCATCATGAACTTGTAATGTTTTAGAAGCAACAACGTTGATTTGTCAGGGTGGTTGAGCGGGTTCTGGGTACAGTCTGGGGCAAACGTGTCATCTTTCTGCCAGGTACCAACCAGGTGGTTCGGACAGAAAGAAAACCGATGAGCTGCGCTCACAGAACGCCATCCAATCACAACCCTTCTCACCTGCAACTCTCTCTTCTGCCCCATCACTCTTTCTCCCTCACTGTTCCATCACCCCACCGCTCCTCCCCCTCTCTCCCTCTCTCTCTCTCTCTCTCTCTCTCCTTCTTTTTGTCTGGGCCGTAGGGCTCTTGTTCATGGCTAGCCCAGTTGAAGACACGCTGCTGTACAAAACTCTGGAGCCCCCCAACCAGCCTACAGCGTTTGAGGATGTAGCTCTTAATAGCTACTTAGGTTTGTAGGCGTGGGGTGATGTTTGAACATGGCTTGTTGTGGCTCCAGTGCCTACTCTCTTCTCCGATTCCTCCTTAATCCTAATTGTGCTAATTACAGCTGTTGTCCTTTAAAGAGCTTTAGTGTGTATAGAATATGTTTGGCACTATCACTGCTATAAAGTAACAGCCATCATAGTGTTACATTCCATTTTAAGTTCATATTATTTCAATCCTGATTTAATTTTTTTGTTGATTATTTTCTTAATAATATCTTATCAAGTTGCTGGTTATTTGGCATTACCATGGTGATGGCTGTCTCTTTCTGTAGCGGCAGTGGTATGTGTCTTTATTGTGCATAGATTGCTGTTGTCTGAAGTCTGTTGTATGTTTAGAGGTAGTTTGTTAGTCTGCATGTATTTGTCTAGTCTATACTGGTTCCTTGGTGATGGTTTTCTAAATGGTATTCAGTGGTTTTAAACTTCTGCGTAGATACATTCACTGTACATTGAAAGTATCCATCTGTGTTGAATGAGGGTATAAACATATTTTTATTCATCGATCTTACATGGGGTAACATTTCACAGATATGAGTTTGTCTAGGGATATTTACTATTTACTGGTGAGAATGTGGGGTAACATTTCACAGATATGAGTTTGTCTAGGGATATTTACTATTTGCTGGTGAGAATGTTTCCTTAAGAGCCTTCTCTTATAAAGTAGTATACTGTAGATTTGAGTGATAATGTGTTTTTTTATATACAGTAGAATACATATAGCACATAGGTGCACAGTCTAAGTCTGAATTCTAACCAGTTATCGTGTTGTAGGGTGAATTATTCCTGGCCATTAACTATATGGCTCCACTATAAATCTTTAATTTGCTCTTACCATGCATGTAATCATTATAATTAACTATTCCCATGACAGCACTAACAATTAAGCAGTTATAACTTGCATGTGTCCATGTCTGGAGACTCTAGTCTCACGTACAGGATATGCAATGGTTACTAAATGACAGGTACCCCTAATGTGAATGGCATTTGTTTTACCGGTATTGCAAAATTTCACTTGCATAATAAATTGAAACGTTTTCATGCGGATGATTCAAATAAGTCATTATTTGTGGATAAGAGATCAGGCATAATGCTTTCTAGCATTAGATATCTTACTTATAATCTAGCTTTATCATGTTGGAGCCTATAGACTAGCTTGCGTAAGAAGACACAGCTGTCCCCTCTTACACAGGTTGCATTAGCCCCATGTGTAAAAGGTAGCATTCCACACCTGCCACCCTGGAACTGTTCACTGTTTGTCTGTCTCCTGCATGTTTACTCAGAGCTAACACACACCCACTCCTTGACAGCCTGGCCCTATTTCACACCCTGTGCATGTTCACGTATAATGGCTGTCAGACGGAGAAGTGTTAACATAGGTTGTGACCACCCCCATGCGCACACACACACACACACAATCACATGCACACATGCTGCATGCTACAGTATATCTCATAGAACTGGGACTTCTGTTGTCCCATATGTTTTAGTTCATCTGTGTGAAATGTTCCATCCTGTGATGGTCTTTTATTGCTTGCTGAGAAAACAACAACAACAAATGAATGGCAACATCACACGTCTTTCACATTATCATATTCCTTCAATAAGGCTGATTCATATGCAACTGCACGTCTGCATTCCCTTGCATAAATCGACCCCTGCACACACACACACACGCACACACACACAAACACACACACACACACACACACACACACGCACACCATACTGTAGCTTCTGGCTGTAAATCTGATTAATGTCCAGCCACGTTATACATCTATATACTGTATATGTTAGCTTTATCAGAGGCAGCTGCCAACATGCAGTAACAACATGAATCTCTGGAGGCAATAGATCACATCCATCTCTTTCCGCTTGCCTGACACACACACACAAACACACACACACAGAAATGACTGCAGCGTGCTCTTCCCCCTATAGCGAGCCCATACAGAACATTTACATGCGTTTGGCACAAAATCAATAGTCACTTAAGCCGCACGTTTCATTATACAATGCAGAGGGGAGACTGACCTTCTTACTCAAGGCCTGAGCCCTTCCTTCCCTCCTCTCCTCTTATGTGTTCCTGCCTTGCTCCTTCAGGATTCTCTGTGGATTCTGCCAAGGGAATAATGAGCCGCGGCGAGCTGACGTTCGTGGCAGGGGCGCCACGGGCCAACCACACGGGGGCGGTGGTGCTGTTGAGGAAGGACAATGTGTACCGGCTGGTGCCGCAGCAGATTCTCTGGGGCGAGGAGCTGGCTTCCTCTTTCGGCTACTCCGTGGCCACGACCGACCTCAACAAAGATGGGTGAGGAGGAGGAGGAGGAGCAGGAGGAGGAGAGGCCTGTGTGGATCGGCGGTGAACATCTGGAAAGACGTGTATTTTTTTTTACACGTTATTTTATCCTTCTCATAACTCATAGAGAAAAACATAAAAATGTGGGAAACGCAAGCAAAAGGTTTAAAATAAAGTAAACTTTCTGATGATATGAAACTTATAAAGGCATACATGTCATACTGTCAGTAAAGTTAGACAGCTCTTTCATTTATGTATCTATTGTGAGTTGTATTTGTTTATTCCAGCATCCTATTTTATTATTTTCTCTTCCCCAGCTGGACAGACCTGATTGTTGGAGCCCCTAATTTCTTTGACCGCAAGGCAGAGATTGGCGGTGCTGTTTACGTCTATCTAAATCCTTTTGGTCACTGGGATGACCAGGCCCGGCCCATCCGCCTTAATGGGACTTATGACTCCATGTTTGGGATGACTGTCAGCAGTATAGGGGATCTGGATCAAGATGGATATGGAGGTGAGGTGCACGTGGCAGACATACTGTATAAGAACACATGCACACGTAAGATAAGATACGATATGATATGATATGATATGATATATATAATAAGATAAGGCAACCTGACATCCAGATGGATTGTTAGTCACAAGTCCATCTGGGGAGCCGTGCATCAAAACTGTTTGTAAAGGGCAGGCACCTTTAAAAAATACTTGGCAGTTGATTGGATGAACCATCTGGTTATTTTCACTGCAGCAAGCCTAAACCATGCTGTACACTTAGACCACGCCCGTATAGCTATCAATTAGATGCTTATTAAGTTCAGTTGCTAGTCGAACACAATTGACCTATTCCAAGCCCTGCCCCTTTTTGCCTGCCCTCCAATAACAGTTAACTTTTTTTTTATTCAACAGAAACTCATTGAACTGTCTGTTTTCCTGTATTAGCTTTCCATGCTGTTTTATCCAACCTAGTTTCAGCAACGATGTTGGACAAGTGAAAGGGGCAGGGCTTAGGATCGGTTAATTGCAATGATTTCTAGACTTTTCAGACTGATTCTCGAGGCAAACTGAAGCTCGCGAGATCATAGTCTCAATACATTTGCACCTCTATTTTTTATTTTTGTATCTATTTAGATATTGCAGTAGGGGCACCGTTTGATGGAGATGGCAAAGTCTTTATCTACAGGGGTTCAGATGCAGGCATTGAAACAAAGCCTTCACAGGTAGGTTCTCATATAACCACTGAATATCATCATTCTCCAATACAAATATTGCTTTCATTGTCACTGGTTTGGCAACATACTATGTAGAATGTACAGTATGAGTATTGCATTTGTTGTATATAGTTGCAAATATCAATTAGCCTGGGGTATCCAGGCCCACAATTTACTTTGTGAATATGGTCTGGGCATGCTTCATTGAGAAATGTTCACAGTCATGTCCTCCTGCTGGGTGTAGACCTCTGAAACTATACTGGACAGCCTTTAACCAATCGGCAATGCTACAATTTTATTCTAGCACAACCACAATTTCGAAACACATGACTTCAACGTTATCTCGTTTAGCCACCCTGATTGATGGCCAGAAGGATGGCTGTGAACACGCCAATGGGAACAGGGTTTCCACATAATCTCAGTTAGAAAAAGATGTTGAGATCAATAGTTTGGCGGAGCCAGGCTAGATATAAACTATTGCCTATGGATGAATTTGCTCTTCTCAGGTGCTGGATGGGCGTGACTTTGACGTGAAACAGTTTGGCTACTCCATCGCAGGTGGTCTGGATATTGATAGAAATCAGTATCCAGACCTGGCAGTGGGCTCACTCAATGATTCAGTTGTTCTGTTCAGGTGAGATTTATGACACATAACACATAATATTATTTATTTGCATATACAGTACATTTAGTTTAATCCATTTAGAATATAGCCATGGTCAGTTTCTGAGAATCATTAAATTCTCAGGTGACACACATCTATCTACACTGATACAAACACAGTAAATAATCTATCCTTAAAGTGTCTCTTACAGTTCTGCCTTTCAATAAAAGCTCTATTTTTGTGTCTACAAGGTCTCGTCCAGTCGTTCATGTGTTCAGAGACTTGTCTATTGATCCACTTAACATTGATCTGGAGCAGAAAAACTGCAAGGGCAGAGATGGCGTATGGTAAGCCCTACCGTACATATATATATATATATATATATATATATATACATGCTTACAGTATAAAAATAACTAGTAGAAGAATAGCTGATGTTTTATTTTTTTTTTTCCAACTTATAATATATATAACTATAATTATTTTTTAAAAATCTTATTACGTGATATATTTATAATAGCTAATTTACTGTATTTCAAATATGCTTAAATAGGCTGTAGGCCCTTTTAAAACAACTGGATCATTTAAGAAAAAACAAAAAAACAATTAGCAATGAATGTAAGCTACACCACAAAATAATAATAATGTTTTGTAGGCTATATTGTATGTAGGCTTTGTGCCTTCTTTCCAATCGTGCACCATAAAATCACTACTGTACATGTTGGTCTTTACGTATGCTTTGTGGACTATTGGAAAAGTTTTAGATTAGACCACCCTTGTCCATAAATTAAGATGAATGTTGGTCAGGTCTTCCTTGAAAAATAGATTTTTAATCTCAAGGGACCTCCTGGTTAAATAAATGTTAATAAAAAAATAAAAAATGTTAACACAGTAGTCCTACTTTTTCATTGTCAGTGTGGAAGTCAAGGCCTGCTTCACCTTCACAGCCCACCCAGAGCACTATTCCCCCCACATCAGTAAGTGACTTCTAAAACCGTCTTTGCATTGTAAGTACTGTCAGCAGTCATTGTGATAGAACCACACCTGGGTAATACTGTATTCCCTCAGATGTCCACCAGGTGGTGCTCTCTGTGTGTGTTCTGACCTTCACTATCATCTCTCTCTCTCTCCCACCTCCCCTCCCTCCAGCCCTGCTGGTTAACTTTGAAGCAGACGGCGAGCTGAGAAAGCTGGGCCTGCCGCATCGCGTCACCTTCCCGGGCCATAGTTCCCTGGAGCCTGAGTACACAGAGACAGTGGAGGTGGAGCTGGGCAGCCAACGCCATCCATCATGCACCAGCACTGTGTTCCAGCTGCATGTGAGCCCTGACACAAATGATTTAGTCTGTCTCTTGTGCATACATACATATATACATATGTTTAGTATGTCTCTTTGTGTGTGTATGTACAGTATGTATGTACATTATGTATGTATTTATACGGTCTGTATGTATGTACAAATGTATGTATGTACTGTGTGTATGTATGTATGTATGTACTGTGTGTATATAGTGTGTATATACTGTATGTATGTACTTATACAGTATGTATGTATGTACAGTATGTATATGTGTGTATGTATGTATTGTATTGTATCTTATGTACTTATGCAGTATATATACTGTATTATCTTTCTATAATAAAATATTAAAGCATGGACTATGACATACGGTAGCTTGTAAATGCCTAGTAAACGTCTCTGGTCAGCGGACATCCACATCCCTGAGACATTTCAATGTATGATTATTTTTTAAATATATTTTTTCGCCTCATTGCAGGAAAACATAGGTGACAAACTGAGTCCCATCTCAATGGTGATAACCCACTCTATCAAGCCTGTGCCACCACGCAGACATTCGGGCGCCAAGAGGCTGGAGAAGCTGGCACCGGTACTAGGCGTGTCCCCTTCCAATACACTGTATTCTGAAGTAAGCAACAAGAAGCAAAGAGAAAATCTGCATTAAATCAGGTGCTCATGCTGGATACAGCCATATATTGTGCCATCATGGTGCAGTTTCTCCATCTCATTAACATGGTGTCGCATTCTGAACATGCCGCCTGTGCCATACCAGGGTCAGTCATTCTCCAGAATGCCTGCTAACTTTTATCTTAAATCAGAAGTTCCGCCCCACACATGAAACACATTGCAAAGCCAAGGGCATTGTTGTTGTGAGCGGTGTTCGCCACTTTGTTTGTGTTCTTATTTACGGAGGCTGGGCTGTGTAGATTATTTTTACAGCACACATAGAGAAAGTTAAACTAGAAAATTCTATGAGATATTTAATGAATTTGACAGTGTATTATTATCTTACAATTAACGTCCAATAGCTGACTATACATTAAAAACCATGGCATGCTAATCTGTAGCATAAGTAATATTTATGTTAACATGTGTAATAATTGTACAATATACATTATAGTGTGTGTAATGTATGGCGTTTTCGGCCCTGAAGGTCAATTTCCTGCGAGAGGGATGTGGTGATGACAAAATCTGCCAGAGCAACCTGAATCTGAATTACCAGTTTGGAACACGCCCCTTGACCTCTGACCTTTTCACCCCTCTGCCAAAGTTAGTGCTGCCTGACATTGTTACCAAAGATTTTATAATTATAGAAAGATAGAGCATTGTAATGATTTCAATGGAAGCAAAAATGCAAAAAGTGGGTGTGTCACCGACAACATTTAGCTGTGGAGGCTGATGATAAATCATGGTCTGATACAAATCATGGTCTGATACAAAATTATAAATTTATCTCAAAACCATTGTGGCCACAGATTGATCGTAGTATTTAATACATTTATGTTATTTACTCAAAATACGCATTAACGCCCTCAGAGATAATATATGGGTAATAGTATGGTGAAATTTGTGGACCTCCCCATTGACTTCCATGGAATGCTGGGTTGTTCTGGTCTGCATAAAGGGTGAAAAGTAGTGTTGTCATGTGTCAAGACCATCATGTAGGATGTAACATTTCACACAGATGAACATAACATATGGGACAACAGAAGTCCCAGTTGTGGGAGATATACTGTAGGATGCAGCATGTGTGTGTGTGTGTGTGTGTGCACATGGGGGTGGTCACAAGCTATGTTAACACTTCTCAGTCTGACAACCATGTAAAGACAGGGTCCGCTTTTCTCAAGAACGTTTGCTAACTTTGAGCTCAAATCTAATCACTCTGCAGTGCCGCCTCGAAATGCATTGTGAAGCAAAGCGTAGAACTTGTAGTACTGCGGCTTTGTTTTTGTGAGCAGTGCTCGCCGCTTTGTATATGTTCCTATTTACGGAGACAGGGCTGTGTAGAAGTACCAGATAATTATTTTCAGTACACACAGAGAAAGGTAATCTAGCGAAAGGCGCAAATATTTTTGGTAATTTTATAAAAAGTGTATAATCTTACAATTAGCTTGCTATAGCTGACTATACCTTCAAGTGAACATGCAGAGGGTGTGAAATGGGGGCAAGCCGTCAGCATTTATGGAACAAGAAAGCATAAATAATACTAAATAAGACAATATAATAAAACAATGTATTTATCTAGACAAAAAAAAAGAGAAAACTCTGTGTAAATGCATACATCTCACGCAGGGACGAGGAGGGTGTCCAGGTGTTCTCCCTGTCCGACCAGCGGTCAGTCGTGCTGGAGATCACCGTCACCAACATGCCCTCTGACCCCCTTCACCCCGAGGAGGACGGAGATGATGCCCACGCCGCCCAGCTGCTTATCTCCCTTCCAGACACACTGTCCTACGTGGGCTCCAGGACGCCCTCCCAAGTATGTCTCCATTAATAGGAACTGTAGTGGGACTTCAGGATTAATCCTTTAGCTGCAATGCAGTTTGTGGTTGATGGTCACGTGACTTATGCAGATGCACAACAGTTGTAGGAAGTGCTTGCTGCTTGGCAGGCAATTTGAACCGATAAATACAGATATATAACTGCAATATTTGGTAATTAGTAGTCCACAAATGCATTGATTTACATTCAGAATATATCTTACAGGGTGCTTCAAGTATTTGTGGCTAAGTTCCGGGAACTGATATGTCGTTCCACGATCCACCATGTGAGAAAGCGGTGCATTGGAGTAAACAGAGTTGACACGACTCTCTTTTTTACATGGCTCTGGTTGGACCCAAACGCATGACAGAGGCAGAACCAGTGGGCAGAACAGGAACGTATAGGAAACAAGCATTTACATTAGACAACAGAGGAAATACAAGGTTTTAAATCCAGGGGAGCGCAGGCTAATAAGACAATATCCAAATCAACAAGGAAGACGTGGACTGAAACAAAGGATATGTGGAACACAGGGAAACAATCAAGAGCAACACTAAACAGGATGATGCACATACAACATACAACACCAGACTGTTACAAGAGAAGGGATTGTCATACTGAGCATTTACAATTTATTCATTATTGAAGTCTAGATTCAGACTAACAGGTATAAGATAAAGATTGAACAAAATGGAGACATAACATGGAGATAATGTTTTAAATATAAAGTTTTCAGTTGCTAATTAAAGCAGTGGTTCTCAAACATCTTGACCTGCGATCTCCAAAGATAATAGGTCACATACCATTGGCAACTTTCTTAAATAGCGTGGCTGTGAGGATCCTGCACTGCTGAAGGGTTAGTAGTGGCTAGGGGGCGTGTCTACTCCTGCTGACACAGCCATGCCAAGGCGGAGACTTGTGCCACTGCTCTCTACCACCAAACACACCTGACTCCAATTACTAATCACCCACCATA
>JAODTR010005912.1:0-7500 GCA_025399935.1 Amblyopsis rosae
CTGTGGGATGGCATCCCATTCTTCAACCAGCATTTGTCGCAGGTCAGCCAACGTGGTTGTGTTGGTCACTCTGGCACAAGCAGCACGCCCAAGCTGAGCCCACACGTGTTCACAAATGTCCTTACTTGTGCATAGTTCAGTAGCCTAGTGGCAAGCAGCAGATACATACATAATGATGCAATGAATGGAGAACTCGCTATCTAAATCCACCAGCTGTGTTTTAGCAAAATTCCATTCACAAGGGCATGGTGACATCTGTACTGTTCCATTTAGCCCTTAACACCAGTGCAACACTTGGTACTGCATTTATAGTACTGCAATAAGCAGTGGTAGCATTAGCACCACATTCAATATTGTCATCTGTAATATGAATTAATATCAATAGAATAAATGTATATTTTATTTTAAATCAAAGTACTTACAGTACCCATAATGCTTAGATTCACAACGAAGCATTCCCAGGTTTCACGGAGCATACAACCTACTAGGCTATGTCACTACATTTTGTAGCCTACAACAGTGGAGGAAGAGCATTGGGCTATTGAGATTGTGTCAGCGATTTTACGTTAATACTATACAATTTTTGTCACATTCAGCGAATATCTGCTCACGGTCCACTAGCTGCCCATTCTGTATGTGTGCTGAATAAAACCCCAGTGTCTCTACACAGCCCTGTCTCTGTAAAAAATAACAAGTTGTGTGGCGTTGTGTGGTGCACACAGTGCATGTCCAATGTGGGGGGCGGAGCTTCTGAGAGGGCACCCTCAGGCATTAAAGTGAGAGTTGTTTATGTTTTGATCCAGAATCCCTGACTCCACCTTTAATACAAACTAGAATATAAATTAAAAAATAATCTAAAAGGAATGAGGAATTGAATGTTATCGTGGTTAGTAACACAATGAACCACCCCCACCCTATATGATCTAATATAGTCTATCAATACACACATCATTTCCATTCCTCATGTCGTAAAAACTCTTATTCCTATCTTTCAAGAACAAACCCAGGCTTATGGCCAAGGATGGATACACATTTCAGAAAGGCCACAATGATAATTATATGGTGAAGTAGTGGAAACAGTCTTTTCCAGAGCTCTAAAGATGGATTTCCTCTGATTCTGCCAGTCCATACTACACAACTCAAGCAATTATACAACTTCTTTTAACTCTCTCTGTGTCCACGTGATTGCTCAAACACCAGTGCCATTTTGGTCGGTAGCTCTCTGTGATGTGGTTTCTGAGTACCAGATTGAAAATCTCAGGCACAATGGTAATTGTGTCTGAGATTGTGTCTGTCATACTGTCATTTTAAGCTCATTTTGTTTTCTCAGTGCTGATATCATCAGCACCAATGGTTTGCCAACACATGGCTTTTGAGTTTTCTCTGTTCCAAGAGGCATAGAGCTTCCTATCTGTCAAGTTAATGCTTGGCAGAGTTTAGAAGCGACATTATTAACTTAGTTAAACGCAGCTTTTCATGTGGTCAGAGCATTGACCACAGTCTTACTGCCACCATGACCCTTTAATAAAAACTAAATCTAAGATCTCAGGTAAATCTGGCGAAACAAAGTCACACAAAACATTTCTTGTTACGAATGCCGAAAGAATTAATGCGTAGTATTAATATCGTTGTAATTGATGTAAATGGTGTTCGAGTCAATTTGACCCAAACACCACACAAGTGATTTATTTTGAAACCCAGGGCCAAACAATGAGCTGGTCAGGCATTCAGTAGGCTACCCCAATCATGGAAATAACACAATGTGACAAGCTGGATGACTCAACTCAATCCCTCTTACCTCTCTGACTTTAACTCAGGACCTGACATGTAGCTCTACTGAGGACTCAAGTGGTTAAATTAACTTACCCGTCACATCTAACTTCATAATTAGACTAAAGAGGTGATGCTCATGCTATTTGGCAGGCAGAATTCAAAGGACCCATAATGTAATGTAGTGATAAATGGTTCAATGTCATTAACATTGGACAACATTTACAACCCCCTAGTCATGAAAAACAATTTAGTATACCACACAAGGACACCACGGGGGTTTGGCCACTCCATCCAGCATAGCCATTGATATACTGTACATCATAGACTCTTATGCCACATACTATATCACACAGGTAGGTCAACATCACATTTCCTCCCTTTATCCTCTAACCACTCAACACACGGCAACTTCCTCAGACATATCTAAACTCCAGGTGTCTGACCCACTTGAATGTCTCATATGGGACCAGGTGTCCCTGTTCAATAACAATGTAAAGCAGCAGCTGCCTTACAACTTCACTGGTTTCCACACTGCTTTTATACGTACCAATGTCCAACCTTGTGCTGTTACTACATGTCTCCAGCGGATGGTCACTTACTAATGCCTGACATGTCCATATATAACTGTAATTATTTGTTATTTTAGTCCAACACGTCATTAAACATTTGTTGATGCACCTTACATAAGGAATAGTATAAATACAAGGTTTCTGATTAGTAGGCCTACTGTACTGTAGGTCTACTGTATTACTGTAAAGTCATTAATAATGTTTCAAATAATTTAATTATTTCTGTACGGGGAGCAAATTCTAAATACATTTTTAAACATTGTGTCCCCATTCAGAGATTAATCGTTCTGGGGAGGCTTACGCAACCTCGAGCTATATCAATCACAGCAAGGAAATCTGATTTTAACGTGTCTTGAGAGCTTTACACTTCACACACGTCCACTAATTGGAACTCAAGGTGAGAGTTGACAGAAGAGGACGTGTAAACAGCGCAGTATGTGGTGTTGAGTGGAACGGTGAGTGTGTGTGTGTGTGCGTGTGTCTGTCAGATGTCTGTCAGATGTCTGTCAGATTGACAGTGTTCAGGTTCCATTGAGGCAGTTATCCTCTCAAAAAAGCTGATCAGAGCGACCACACTCTGCTCCAGATGACATGCCTGTTTACTGTAGCATTCATTTAACAGCTGTAAAATGCACATTATTTCGTAAACATGCAGGTGAGCATCATGTCAATTTGCTATCACTATCCTGAGGCTACCAGATTCATCTGGAAGGATAGAAAAGAAAACGCATATGTGGAAATAGAAATACATTGTGTGTGTATGTGTGTGCATGGCCGTAACCACCATTGCTGAGGGACTGGCCTGTATTCCCAGTGCCCCACATCCACGCATGCTGTCAGCAATCACTGTTGATGGTTGTCAGCTGTTATATATAGTGTTATATCTATTCTAAATTCAGCGTGTATATTTGCACAAATTGCAGTTTGACATGCAATGTGGCAGTGCAAGTACATTTATTCAGGTCTTAATCTATGCAGGTATCCTTAGATTGTGTTTTCCACAGATTTAAATAGTGTTTCACTCAGGCAGCCCAACACACTGTCATAGTCTATAACTGAATAGTGTAGCATCACTTCCATGAGGCACACTTGGCCTTGATGTAAAGAAACCCTAAAGTTGCTGAGGTGACCTTTCCACTTCTTATGAATGATACATGACTGGCTGGAGTTTGCTGGGGAAGTGTGTGTGTGTGTGTGAGTGTCGAGAAGCCGATGGCTTCTGACCCTGATCTCAAGCCTGTTACTCTTTTGGCTTTAAGATTGCATAGACAGGGAGGAAAATGCAATTTCTCATTGAGACAGAAATATAACCTTTTACTCTGAATACATTTTAGGAGATATATTATAGATCAAATATCATGCAGAAGCAAATATATGTATGGAGGTATATCTGCTTTCATAACTAGCACACCACATTTCTCATTTTATGACTTACTATACTACATATTCACTTCACTAGCTTCAAGCTTGACACGTCTACTCATCAGATATTTTAATGTAGTCCTATATTTTAATTGGGTTTTAGATGGAAAATTCCAATTTATTATTCAGTTATATCAATAACTTTCTGTCAGGCAAAAATAAAAACATTTATATTTATTCTGTGTTTGAGCTTCCACATGGAATATTTAACCTGAAGATACATATCATACTATAATTTAATACCAAAATGCCAAATACCAAATGTAGATTACCTTTTTCATGTGCGGGCATGTTTTTGCGAGGTAAAAAAAGCAGATGGCTAAGGCTGAAGAGGTTTTATTCAGTACACAGAGCAAAATAAACATGGTGGTCTCTGTGAGCGAGATAATTTACTGGGCATGCATGGGCTCATTTCTACACTTTGCTGAGCCCTTTAAATCATACAGTTGGACAGGTAATGACTTTAACACCACTTCTGCTCAGAGCATCCATTAGCATCACCTTCAGTTTGAGCCACTCATTCATGGTTTCAATGCATTGCAGGTTAGAATTGAATGGGAAACTACTAGGATAAATTAGGTCAACTATTTATCAGTTAAATTACATGTCCTACATACAGAAATACTGTATACTGTACAAATGATATCTCAAATATTATCTTAAACTTCACATATTTGTCTGCTACAGTGACCATACAAAATGAATCGTCAATGAATGTGAAGGGCTTTGAATAACCTCACTTGTGCTTCTCCATAACTTACAGCTCTAACAAGGTCTCTGGTTGGGTAAGGCTTGGGGGTGCGTTAGAGGAGAGGTCCACTGGGGCAGCAGGAATAGACAGAGAGGACAGAACAAGTGAGACAAGGAGTAAAACTGCTTTGTGGCTTTCCCCCAGCGTAAGGTTTATGTGTGTGTGTGTGTGTGGACCAAGTAGTGTGTTTCCTGGGGGTTTCCATGCTGTCACAAAGACCCCTGTGAGAGCAGCATATTTACCCTGCAGTAAAACCCGAGAGGGAGTATACCCTGTAGTAAAAGTGGAGCAGGGGCTCCCTGGCATTATATTTAGGGCTGTCTCCGGTTTTGTGCTCCGTGGATGCAATGAGGGAAAACCCTGTGTTGATCCCACACTGTAAAGATTGAAGCAGTGTTATGTTGGATTATCTGTATATTGAAGTGCATAATATGTATACATGCATAGCACTCATTGGCATGTTGATATATGTATGTATGATGCTTAGAAATTAGCTCAGCCCTGATGATTGCAGGAGTAATTATTCTAATAGAATGTTTACTTACGGTGACTGGTGTTTCACCTATTCAGATATTGACAAATGCACTTTTGTAAGTAACTTAGGGGCGGAAATGTAAATGTGCACATCTGTGTAAGTGTCATATAATATAGTATCATAATAAAAGCCATCTGATTTTTGAATACGTTTTAATTACAGAGAAAGAGGTATTACATTGTTTGCAGTCATCAGTTACATATACATAAGTGGTTGTGAGAAGGTACTATTTCAGCATAAAAGGAAAGGGTGTGCAATTCAGCGTCATTACATTTCATACTGCAATTGTATGAGCACTTGATTTGAACGGTACAAGATCGATCACAGTTGAATGCAAAAGGTGCTTTTGTTGAAACGTTTGTGGGAAAACAACCAGTCTGTAGAATTTTTAGGGACAAATCATACAGTAGAAGCAAAGCTGAACAATTGCATGAAAGTCCAGCTTTCCACTGCTAGAAACAAACCATTCACATTGAGTTAGAGCCATCCACATGGCTAAAACAGAACATTGAAAGCACTGTATATGTGTGTAATGCTTTCTAACATGTTTAACGGCCCCTATATTATTCCAATTTCGAACTGCAATTTTGGACAGACATTTTCTCACTTTTATTGTTTCAGTTTATACTGGATATCTGACTATAGGAGTGGCAGCATAGGTCAGAGATAATGATGTCACACACAGGTTTATCTGAATGGCCTGTTTTATATAAGGATTATTTTGGTCAGATTTAGAAAATGAATCCAGCTCTTTTGGGACCCTATCCTTAACTTGAACAGGTTACATTTCACAGTAGGGGCCATTGAAAACACATTTGGAAGCATGACGGTTGTCAACAGGTTATTTGGTAAATAGCTGACATTCTCAATCCGCCCTCATTAGGGAAGTTGCTTGGTTACATTCCATAGCTCCATTGTGTTCAAGTGTGAAGTCTACAATCATTGAGGGAAGCTCCATGGCACATGGCCCTGTTCTTAGAGAAACAACATGCATTAAGGTGATGTTCCATAGCAGCTAAAACGACCTTGTCTTACAAGCAATTAAATCCAAAAGTCAAGGTTAACACCAGCAGCCTAAAATCCTGACTGTAGATGTGTAATGTGTAGCCAATGGAAAATTAGTAAACATGTTGATATTATTTGTACATTTTGACAAATTGAATCATGGTATCACACATTTATGTGCCACTCTATACATTTTTACAAAGGGATGTTTAAAAACGTACTCTTGCTTACAATGTGAAATTGTGAATCCACCAACCCCTATTGCACATGTATACAATACTTAATATGCCATTATCTTTAAATATACAAATGTGCATTACTTATTGTCAGACGTGTAATACAAAACAGGCCAAAACAAATGAAACACCACCTGGATTTGATCCATAAAACTGTTACTGTGATCCTAAACTGAGTTCAGCTAGAGCTGTGCATACAAGCCAACCATTGTTGTGTGCTCTTAAATCAATCCTCTGCACCTATAGCCTCCGTCCCTAGTGACAAGTGGCCAGAGACCCATATGAACCTAGAGGAGTGACTCCCTCTAAGGCACTTGATTTCTTTCAATTCCTTTGATGAGCTCCAGGAAAATAAACATATTTTTTTGTTTATTTTTGTGGAAAATGCCCTTATCGCCAAGTTACGAATGCACTTAACTTTATGACATGACAATACTGTACATATTGATCAGATTCTATTCAGCAAGTTTTCAAATAGCTACGTGATAAGCTCTGTTTATAACCTACAGTAGGTGACATTATGACATGACAAAGATGTGCTGGCTAATTCTTGTTGGTTTCTTACCGGCATTGAAAACTCATGCGACTTGGTTGCAAGAACAGTAAATTAAAAATAAAAGAGAAAATACTGTACATTCATATATTAATGCAAATTAATACATACTTGCTAGACACAAGGCCAAACACTAAGCCCGAAAAAACAACCCTCAGTGATCGAAGTAAAAAACTCAGCACCGAGAATGCAAAAAAAAATTTAAAAGCTTTAGTCTGCCAGGTTAAAATTGTCATTCATCTGCACAAACAGCCCTCAACTCAAAGTATCATATCAGAGAAAAAATAGTCTTCACGCTGTTAACATTGCCAATAACAAAAGTATAACATATTTTTGTAATCATAGACTGCATGGTCTTACAAAGTCTTCCCTTTGGGGAAATGACATGGAAGTAGTCAAACTAATTTGTGGTCTCTGGGACTTTCCGGTTGCCATTGGTTTCCATGGAGCTGTAAAATGCCCTGTAAAACCTCCAACCAGACCTTGTAGCAGAAGAGGTACTGTTCCTGAATGATAGATGAGAGGCATGAGTTGCTTTCATTGAACTGTTTCTCTTATTGTACAACTTTGAACCTTGAACTTCTCCTCTGCTACTAACCTTTGTCTGAATCATCCCATACCGCTGAAGTCTCATCTCCCTCACAATGTCACTTACG